>JXSR01S004409.1:1121-11578 GCA_000969725.1 Ophiothrix spiculata
AATTAGCCTTATTTTATTCAAAAACTTACACCGAATGACCCTGTTTTTCGCTCTTGCCAACAAATAGCTCGAAATGACCCAGTTTTTTTACCCTCTTCACCGAATGAACCCCTATTTTTCGATGTATTTCTCACCTATTGCCCCTACATTTCGAAAGCCGGTAGGAGCAGGTACGTCATTTTCATATTTGAGTGCCCCCCCCCCCCCGGGGTGCAGGTTGGTGTATCATTCGCGAAAAGTATTAAATTGCACGGTTTGTCTATATGCACAACCGAATCCCGACACTTAAGGTTGAATTTGGTGGGATCCGAGTTGACCCGAATACCCCCTATTTGACCTCCATGGCTGACGATGCTATTACATGGGCCGGTATACAAAGTCTGGTATCTCCCCTTAAATCTATGACCCAACTAGATGAACTAGACTAGATGAACCAAACTAGATGTACCAACCTAATTGTACCAAACTAGATGTACCAACTAAGGCCCTGCGGGGAAACCCGAAACCCCGAATTTTCCCGGACCGGACCGGACCGGACCGGACCGAAACCGGGTCGGGAAATTTTTTTGAGCTTTTTTCGGGTTCGGTACGGTCCGGGAAAAATATTACCGGGGTCGACCGGGTCGGGGAATTTTTACTCGGGGTCGGGGAAAGTTTACATTCGGTCCGGGAAATGCAAAAGCTCGTTCGGGGTAAAAATAAAATGGAGCAACAATTAATCGCTGTGTCTATAATGTCATTTTTTAACTTGCACTTTCACGTCCATTTAATCGTTCGTACTTTGCATTAGTTACTGATCTGTCATTTGTCATTGTCTTGCATTTCATGTACCTGAAATGTTACGCTGTTCATTGATATCAAAAAGTATACTACTTCAGCACTGTTGTTTGAACCCTATAGAAATGGGGACATTTTATATGGTAATGTCAAAATAGATGGCGCTATTCATAAAAACTAATTTCAAGATGTAGAAGGGATATTTTGTTATGTACAACCAAAATTAGATGTGCAAATGAAACTTTTGACGTCAAAAACATTTTGGTCATCATTTTCAACCAAAATTTTCATAAATCAAAAGCATAATCGATAATTAAAGATAATCAATAATTTGAAATATGTATAGCGCCCTCTTTTTTGGCACAAATCTGAATTCACTTAAAATACCCAAAATTTAGGCTTTAAAGTATCTAAATTGCAACTAAAGTGAATTTAACTTTGTGAATAGGTTAAAACTTTATTTTGCAATACATCACAGCTATTTTTATAACGTTTCCAACTTTTTGTGAAGTAAATTTTGAAATTTTGTTACAAAATGAATAAATGTCCGCTTCAAACAATAGTGTCAGGTTGAGCTCTTGGGGATCATTATATGATCCCACGCCTTCCAATATATAAATATTAATTACAATTTTTGCCACGATGTTTTGAGTTGAAACTCTAATTTTTCCTTTACCACTTTACCGAATAAAGCACATTTAGACTTGTGACGTCAACAAGCATTTGCTTGTTATAAACAATCACATTAAATACTCCGCGCGCTAAGAGAATGATCTATGATTGGTTAAAAATCGGACCATAAAATCATGTGAACATTTTTCGTGAGGTCCTAAATAAGGTCATTTGTCTTAAATTGAGTCATTTCTTTCTTAATTGGTTTTAGGTGAAATCGTAATCATTTTTAAACACCATTTTAATGACTTGAAATTCGGGGTAACTCGGGGTCGGGGAAAAATATCCATTTTGACCGGGAAATCATGAAAAACTACCGGTCCGGGTCGGTCCGGTCTAGAAAAAATCCTTTCGGGTCGGGGTCGGTCGGGGCAAGCTTAATTTTTATCGGGTCGGTCCGGTCGGGAAATAAATTTTCGGGGAACGACGGGGTCGGGGTGAGAAAAAACCTGCCCCGCAGGGCGTTAGTACCAACCTAATTGTACCAAACTAGATATACCAACCTAATTGTACCAAACTAGATGTACCAACCTAATTGTACCGACCCAGATGTACCAAAATAGATATACCCGACAAAGACGTAACAACCTAGATGGACCAAACAAGATGTACCAATCTAGATGTACCAACGTAGATGTACCAAACTAGATGTACCAAACTAGATGTACCAACGTAGATGTAACAAACTAGATGTACCAAACCAGACGTACCAAACTAGATGTACCAACCTAGATGTACCAAACCAGATGTACCAACCAAGCCCGTAGCCAAGGGATGCGATGGGGGCGTCGCCACCCCCCACCCCCCACCCCCCAATTTGACAATGTAGTGTCTAAGGATATCGCACATGCCTAAGCGATATCAATGCGCGCACTACTAACACAGTAAGATGGCGCGACCGGGGTAATCATGCAATCAAGAAGTAATAAAACACAAACAAAGTAATGTTGTTCTAAGCAAATGAGCTATTTTCTATAGAATACGCAAGGTTTTGTGAATTATGAATTTGGTGAGCGGCGTGTATTGTCCTTGGGCAAAATACTTGTTTTGATGGTCACATTTGATTTGATTCCAAGAAGCAGTTTGAATGTTCTCAGTCCAAAGTCCCTTTAGCATTTCAAGTAATTGGTTAACGCTATCCAGACGCTCTAAGGCAGATTCAACAGAATGAAGTCAACGGACACGTACGATATGCCAGCTCCATTTCTTAACCCTAACCTCCTACCTACCATTTTTTGTTCTCAGCCTATCTCCTCGGAAATAAGGGTGTCAAAAATTGGTGGTTTCCACCGGGGCTCGAACCAGGGACCTCTCGCTTCCCAATCCCGTGTCCACCTATACCAAGCCACCCGATGGACGCTGCCTAGGCAGCGATTTCGTGCCCATGTGGGACCCCGGTATATGACGTATTCGGACCGTTCGGTGATTTGCTCTTGTAGCTTTTTGTAACTTTTGATTCGGACTTAGGCGATTTTGGTGATTTGCTCTTGTAGCTTTTTGTAACCTTTGGGAGCTTAGGGTTAATTATTGTGGAGCGTCGTCTCTTGAAAAGCTCTTGTATTATGGCCTTGCAGTTGAAGCTAAATGCAGTGATGGCGATAATTGTAACTTTGGAGTGGTTTTATGGATACAAGGGGTGTGTTGGCAGTTGTGTTTGCAGTTGGTGTGTGTTGGGGAGGTGATGCAGATGTGATAGCAGTGGTTGGAAAAGGTTGTAGAAGAATAGGTAAAGTTGTAGTGGCGGAGGAAAGTAATAGCTATGTAGATGCGATGGCAATGGCTAGATGTGGTGGCGGCGGGAATGAAGTGGCGGTATGTAGTGATGGTTATTTGATTACTAATATGCTGGTGTAAATGAGATGGTGAATGAGTGTTCAGTGTTAGCGATGTAGAATGTAATGGAGGTACGTATATGTAGATGAGATGGCAATGGCTAGATGTGGTGGCGGCGGGAATGAAGTGGCGGTATGTAGCGATGGTTATTTGATTACTAATATGCTGGTGTAAATGAGATGGTGAATGAGTGTTCAGTGTTAGCGATGTAGAATGTAGTGGAGGTACGTATATGTAGATGCGATGGCAATGGCTAGATGTGGTGGCGGCAGGAATGAAGTGGCGGTATGTAGCGATGGTTATTTGATTACTAATATGGTGGTGTAAATGAGATGGTGAATGAGTGTTCAGTGTTAGCGATGTAGAATGTAGTGGCAATGATGGGTATGGTGGTGTTTGATAATGGGGGTGATTTATGCATTTGTTGTGATCAAGTACTAACAAAACTAATAACATTTGCAGTGTTCCCGCTAAGGCCGTATGTCGCGAAATTCATTCATTTACTTCAATTTTATTCAGATTATATATAATTTTGAGGTGATCTTTCCGAAATTGACAATGGCGAGATGTATTTTTCCTTTATGTCGCTTTGGCGCAAAGTCAAAATCCTTTGCGGGAACACTGATTTGCACTATTTCACATTACTAACAAAACCAATAACATTTGCACTATTTCACATTAACGCATGATTTAAAATACTTCCCAGGTTCCAAACAGGTTTGAAGTATTTCTCGCCACATGGACTAACAGTATAGGAGTAAACACTATGTTTTTTTTTTCTTAAAAAGCTTTAAAAAATATATATATATCTTCACATTAGCTATATATATCCCACAGCTTAAAAATGAACGATTTTACCTACCAGTTTAATCAACATTATTTATGTTTTCAGAACTTATTGAAAAACGGACACCTATTTTGATAACTTGTTGGATACTTGTAACCTTTATCTTCCAATGTTTTGTATATAATATTTTTTAACATCTGTTCACAGGGACATGCAGACCTGACCACGTTTCCAGAAATAGTTTCACATTTAATAATAATGGTTGATTATTATATAATTTGTTCATATTGACCGGTATAAGCATATAATTGTCTATACTTTTTGTTTTTCATTCGCTCTGCAAATACAGCAGAGTTATTGGAGAAACCGAGGTTACTGCTTGAAGTTTTTGAGTTACATTCTGTAATAGCTCAACTCATGACTTTGATCTATTCCCAAGTTTTTCCGAGTTTCAGCTGGATTTCTCTTCGTATCTGGTGGTTATCGCTGCTTTTTGTAATGGTATTGGTGATGGTGGTAATGGTGATGATGCTGATTGTCAATATGTTGCATAATGAAGATTGAATCTTGATTGATGATGGATGTTGGTCCCGTTGATGGTAGAGTCACAGGGATAGTGATTTGGTGTGGTTGTGGTCACAGATCATCCGTGCCGTGGTGATGGGTTCTCTATTACGGTATAGACCACTTTCGTTTGTCCCATAATGCATCTTGAAAGTACCCCAAACTGCGCAGTCGAGTTTTGCGCAATGCGCAGAACTTCTAATATGGTAGACTGAGCAAGATTACGTCATAAGGTCCCGTATTTGCGGTACTTTCAAGATGCATTATGGGACACACGAAAGTCGTCTATTGGAAATTATGAGCGGATTCTCCTCAAGCAAGGAGCAAGGAGGTATCATTAACACGGTAAGTGTACAGTTCAGGTTTGATTTCGCGATTCTTCCCTCGAAAATCTTGAGCTAATTCATTAAGATGTAAATGGGAGTGATTAGCCAAAACGGGGGATGAGGCGAGCGTCATTGGTCATTGGTAGTGACCCGGGGGGCACTTCATTATAATGCTGCAGGCATAGCGTGACCAAGAAAAAGGTGAATTAGGGTTGTTTTTGAGGGTGTATCAGGTGACATCTTTTACGGTATCAAAAACGGCCATTTTAGCTCATTTCCAAAAAATACGGTACTTTTTCAGACCCTAGTGTTAAAACGGTAATGGTAAATTCCCGATTTAGGATGTGAATTGGTGAAAATGGGTTTATTTTGGCTTAAGAAACAATCACCCTTTAGGTGGTGTTTTCAAAAACTGTGGTCACGTTATGTCTGCAACATTATACTTGAGTGGCCCCCGGGGGTAGTGAGCCCACTTAAATGTTCACATCTGGAATGCTTTGGGTAAAGTGGTATCGGAAATAATGTTTAGGGTGATGAAAGCAACACATCTTTATAAACCGTTTTGGGTCCACATGGAATGGTGACGAGTTCAATCCATATGTGCTGGACACACATCACTAAATAAAGGCGAAAGCTAGTGTTTGGTTGTCCTCTCTAAATTAAAAGCTTCAAAAATGGCGGGAACCAGGTGTTTTGATCAAATTTCTTTTGAATCATGTTCTGTGGGTCAAATGTAGGCTGGTTGTTAAATATTACTACAATTTTACTGTTTTTGTAATATTTGAGGGCAGATTTTCAGTGTCTATAGAGAAATTTTGTAGCGATTTAGAGAAAATGAAACTTTGAGCATATCCTATGTTCGAGGCGATCTAGCAAAAAATATCTAAGTTACCCTATATATATTTTCACTTTGTGGGCTCTTCTAGATTATTATCTCAAAATAAATCCAAGGGTTGAAGAGCTAAGTTATCCGCCATGATCTGGAGGCTGTTTTGCATAGGAATGAATACGCGATCTATAATTGGTGGTGTGTGTTCTTAAACTAACATGTGTACTTTGTTAAACGTTAATTAGGCTGCAACGTCTAGAATTCTCAAACCGGTCTGCAGAGATTTAGATTTTTGTATTTTGTTGTCGGAGGTACAAGGCGATTCAATGCTTAAGAAAGAAAACTCTTGATAGTTAATACATGAAAATCCTTTTGGATCATATGTAAATCATAATAAGTTGTATGACAATACTTGCGAGAAAAATATGATTTGAACATTTTTCAAAGTATAGACACCTAGTACACAAGTTTTCATTATTTTACAGGCCCGTAGCCAGGGGGGTGCAGTGGTCCACAAAAATTCCCTAAATACCCACCAAAAGAACACCTAAAGCACCAAAACACGCAAATGGAACGTCGTTTCTTACTAAAATACTAAACAAAAAGCTTGTCCCTTTGTCAAAACCACTAAAATTAGTTTTGGGTCGACCAAAACGAAATATTTTCCTCCAAAAGGTCCACTTTTTGAAAATCCGCACCCTTCCCCCTTGAAAAAATCCTGGCTAGGGGCCTGAATTTTTACAACCATTTTTTGTCTTAAATTAATTACTTTATTTAACATTAAGCTCATAGGTCTTCAGTAATGGTCTTCAGTAAAATCACACAATTCTGGATATGTTGAATTCATTTGTTTCGTAGTATTTATCTGATCTTCCATTCCTTTCATATTATAGTGCTGTCGTCATGTGGGGAGGTCTAGACTTTGATGTAAAGAAAACACAAGAGAAATATTGCTGATATACATTTTCTTCTATACCAAGAAAGTATTCGGTAAGTATTAAAGTTGTGATTTTTGAGTTTGATGAAAATATTTAACATTCTTACCTAACTAACTGTATTTACTCAAAATGACTAATATAATTCATGATTTGTCATCGTAACGGACTAATTAATGGTAATAACTATCAGAAATTAGTAATTTAATTCGTCATTCAGTTAGTATTGCGTCATTTAGTTAGTCAATTGACTAATTAAAGATGCATTTGATATTTACTAATTAGTCATGTAATTAATCATTTATCAATTAACTTTAATAATTACCTAATTATAAATTGAATATTTAGAGATGGAAACTATTTTTAATCAACATTTTAAAGATACTTACAGCATTTTTTCATGAATTATGAAAATATCACTCTGCATGACTAATTTTAATTAGTCAAACAAGACATGTTTTTGACTAATTAACGCTTTCAGTGCAATTGTTGTTTCTTTGCAGTATTTGGATTTATCATTACAGGCATATTCTGTCATACAACAGGATTCTGCTTTGTTAGATGATCAACTAGCTACTGTGCCGTTGCCAGCAGACTATTTCTATATTGACATATTTCTGTCGTTTGCGGGAAATCGGAACTCGGAATGAGGCAATGAACGACTCATATGCATCAAACTATCAAAATGCAACTATGAAACACGCAAAAACTGAACTCGGAATGAGGCAATGAGCGACTCAGACGTCAAACTATCCAATGCACTGCAACTATGAAATACGCAAAAACTGAACTCGAAATAAGGCAATGGACGATTCAGACTTCAAACTATCAAATGCAACTATGAAATACGCAAAAACTGTATCGAATTTCATTAACTTCCTCAGGGAGGAGGGAGTTCCCACCCCACCCCAACGGTTACCGCCGATTGAACAAAAAAGCAAAATACGGTGACTATTGGCATTTTTTACAATCTTTGCCGTCAATATTACATTGTTAATTCAAAAGAATTGTCCACCATACATATTTAAATGGGTCGATCAACTATCTTTGACCGAAGTTCTTTAGAAGCTTTACCTTTTGTATGGCCAGGGAAAAACGTAGACTTATAATACGCACAAGTATTATGATTAACCAGGAAATTCGACCATCCATCCCAAACCCGCCGTAAATGCAACCTCTTTATTATTTTCACTTTTAAATACTCGCAAAGACCATGTTATAAGGATGAAAATGACACTTTAATGAACTTAATTCACTCAAATTCCAGAAATTGTTACTGTCCCTCGAAAATTATGGCTGTCGGGGAATAAAATGTGCAATTGAGATAAATGTATTAAAAGATTATCGAGCCCTATATTTTCTGTTGATATATGTCTACAGATATATTTCATATTTCCAATCGTTTTCTTGAAATGAAAATTTGCTGGTGTTTTGAAGTAAGCACAAGGATTGTGAATCCGCCAAAAATCAATTTAGACAAATTACGACCTCGACATATATTTTCACCTGGCGGTAGCACAAAATGAAGTTTGCCGTATTTACGGCTCGTTTGAAACTTGGGCGGCCACAAATTATAACTTCAAATGTTTGGTTTTATGCCATGATAAAGATTTGATTCAATCCATGCAGTGCTCAGTATTTAACTCTATAAACCAAAAACCACACGATATCATGATATAAAACGAGTATGGATATATTATGCTCGTGTAATAGTGAAAAATACCCTTCTATTAAAGATACTGACTGCCATCGCCATCGCCGCGTGCACTGATAGTCCAATTTTAACCTCGTAATATATTTTGTACGATTGAACTCTCAGGCATTCAATATTTTGTATAAAAGTAGCTTGAAAATGTTTTAATATGTAACATTCCCCCGGGACATCCCTTACGGGACGCACCATTAGATTTCCAGGGGGGAGCAGGAAGTTGGGTTCGGGGTTGAATTTTTTTCGCATCCCGTTCGGGGTGAATTTTTTTTTCTTAGAAATTACTGTTTTTTCCCCTATTCCATGTTCAGGGGTGATTTTATTTTTTCTGCCTATGGAGGGGGAGTTTTTTTTCTCGAAAAACTTTCTGGTGTTAAAATCCTGGAAATCTAATGGTGCGCCCCTAATGTGAAGGTCCGTTGTCTGCATTTCTGTTTCTTTCATAAAGAAATCCCGTGGGGGTTCTCCCATATGTCGGTGAATAGTGACTGCAGGCCAATAGACCCCCTTTTTATCACTAAGCTGCCACCCAATGACCCCATTTTTTCACATCCTCTACTGTACACCAAATTCTCCAATTTTTCGAAGTCTGACACTTAATGAATCCCTATTTTCTGTTTAAAATCGAGTAGTTCATCGCTCATAACGGAGCTCCTTAGTCTAGGTAATATGGAATTTTGTGTTGATCAAATATAAATATATTCCTCTATTTACTAGTTCAGCTTGTGTGTGTTACTCAAATCTATTGCACTGTTAACTTCATAACTGAATGTACCCATGATAAGCACTATTCGTCGCCAGTGGCGTAACCAGCTTTGACCGTCCGGGGGGGCAAGACTCAAGAGGCTTCCCGATTTTTGTATTTGTTGGGAAAAAAATTAAACGCGCGCGTAGCGCGCGCAAAAAGTATGTGGACAAATGTTTATTTTAGCTAAAAAACGCCTATTTTGAAAGAAATAAAGGTTTCTTTCCCTTTTCCTTTCTCTTTTCTCTTCCTTCCTTTTCTTTCTTTTTCTCTTTTCCTTTGCCTTTTCCCTCTTCTTTCCCCTTTCTCTTCTTCCTTCTCCCCTTTTTCTCTTCTTCCTCCCTTTCTTCCCTTCCCATTTTTTTGCTCTCCTTCCCGATTTTTTGGGGTCCGGGGGGGCAAGCTGCCCCCCCGGACACCCCCCTGGTTACGCCACTGTTCGTCGCACTTCAAACGCACATTAACTTGTCTTCACTTCGTTATAAGAATGGGTTAATATCTTTTAAAATCCAGGCTCCTAATTCTTTGGAAGATTTTGTGAACATGCTACTACAAAGTTAAATATTAATTGATGTTATCATTAAAGGTTCCCGATGTCCTCTATTTAGAAACTCGGAAGGTATTGGACATGAACAGATGTTCCCAATTTGTAGATTCATTTTATATACTCTGTAATATATTTTCATCAAAATCTTCCATGCGCACGGGAAGTTTTAAGACGATTAATCCATATGCATTGCACGTTACATGTTGTGTCACTCTCATTTTTCTCTCGTTTTTGTCCATTCACTGTCAACTGGTCGTTTGATCAATATTGGAATTCCCACTTACCAAGACCAAGGTACATTCTGATACCGAAATCAAAAAACGCCGTGCCTAATATGCATGAAATGTCAAAAAGGTAAAAAGAGCAAACAAACTTTTCCTAAATTTGTCCCCAAGACGCATCACCCTATACACATATTACTTGATGGCAACTGCTCCTGGGATTATTTGAACAGAATTTTTCGGGGAAAGGGTGAAGTGTACTTATATTTATCCGAGAAAATTAAATATGAATTAAGAACTGATCTTTGTCAAGCAAATTCAAGTTTTGTATTTTGTTTTCAATCTTGAAATTGAATGTAACAGTAAAGCGCTATACTTCGTCATTTTTGTAGTTTGTAGACATTTTCATTCAGAATTTTTCTCATGGTGATTAGTTTTTAAAAATTGTGTAAACTTTTGAATGAATATTTTCCCATGTTCAATTTCACCATTGTGTAAATCATAACCATCATT
>JXSR01S004410.1:78882-92835 GCA_000969725.1 Ophiothrix spiculata
GAAATAAAATAACCCCCTTTCGAGATAGATTCCGTGGAACCTCTTCAGTTGCATGTGTGCTATTAGCTCAATTATGATGCGAAACCTATTTATGACGGAATCAGTATATGATGCACAGCAGTGAACAAGTGTTCTGAGTAATTCCATGCAATCAGGGCTAGAAATTTGTTCATTGCTGCGAGAATCTTATTGGATTCTCACAAATCTACTGGGGGAGAATCTTTGCAAGAAGGGGGAGAATCTTTGCAAGAATCTTTGGATTCTTTAATCTTTACATTCATACACAATGTGTTTGCCTCATTTTACGAGAATATATTTTGATTCTTGCAAAATCCTTTTGGGGAGAATCTCTGCATGAATGGATTCTCGGATTCTCGCTGAATTTCTAGGCCTGTGCAATCATGTCAAAATTGAAGATATACAAGGATGGCTAGTATTTGGGACTTAAGAAGCCAAAATAGCTAGTGCTGTTATCGATTGTAGGAAGTATCGATTGTTGCAATATTTACAAAACTTTCGACATTTTGATACACAAAATGGTAGTATCGATACTTAACGACATAAAGACCGAAGCAAAAAATAGACTACATGTTTGAAATAAGAGAAAGAGCCATCTCTCATTAGTCTTAAAAATGGCATCACGATCAGATAAAACACCTGGGGTGGCATACCAAGACTGCCCCGAATAATGTTGAAATTGTCGAGTTCCAAAGAGTAAACGAGCCAAGCGTAGTGATGTGGAACATTACGGATTTCTGGGGTAGCAAATAAGAAATTTACGATATATGCAAGCATTATAAAACCAATGTGTGTATCAAACCGTGTGAGTATCGATAATGTTATCAATATATCGGATGATTGTCTTTCGACATATGGATACTCAAAAAGCCTATGGATAACAGCACTACTAATACCTGATTCGGAACGATGGGATAAGACATTTCTACATGTATGTGCTGTGTATGGACTATGGAGTTTTTGTCATACCATAGGACTCGCCTGCCATTTTTTGTCGATCATGGAGGAGAGTTAAATTTTGTACTTCTGAATTTGTTTAGATACAGGTCCGATAGTAACAGATCATGTAAATCTTAAAGTTGACGTACATATTAACAGGATTTCATTTCATGAGCTAACGATGTCTCTGTTTTGAGCAGCATCTATTGCTTGGTATACATGCAAATGCTCCCATGATTTCTAAAGTTTTGAAGTGTTGCTCTCACAGCCATAAAATGCTGGGGGTAAAATAACTTGCTCTCCCTTTATTAGCAACAATCCAAGATGGCCGCAATCTCAATGGGTTTCCACATTGGCCAATTTTCCTGTAACTTATAAATTCCTAAATTCATAGGGCACTACAGCCCCAAAAGTGCTGTTTTCCAATGTGGATACGACCTGCAAAATTTTACAGATCTATGGGATTAGCCATTTTGGTTCAAATTTGTTTAAAAAAGTGTATAATTTACAAAAATAACAATTCTGACATTTCAAATTAATCAAAATGAAATCTAAACCAGGGTTACATTTAATTTAAAGAAATCTTTCCAGAAAATTTGTTGTAAATTTATAACAAAGTGAACACATGTTTGATCAAAATATCCACTCTTCAACAATTTGTCCTCCTGCAAGGCCCCTGAGAATTTGAATTTGTAACCCATTTCATATTTACACACAACTAAATTCCCTTGGTTCTTGCTAAATGAACCAAGTGGTAACCTAATAGGTACCTGTCTACCAACCAAACAAGGTGCTATTGTCTACATACAATCACCTACTCCAAATATAACCTCAACTTACGACACAGGAAAAGGTTGCTTATTTTTCGCACACCACGTTTGTCCTATATGAGGGGGACATCTTTTTAACCAAGACATATCCTAACATCGCATATGTATGGATAAAATTTTGGAATTTTTTAACAATTTTTTTTTGTTTTCCAAAAATAGTTTGGGCTAGAGCATGGCATTGTTCAGACCTCCAACCTTCGTTCTGGTAGCAGAGAATTGGGTTTGCCCTGAACCTGGACGGTAGAAGCATTCATGGTTAATATTTCAGTCGTTCAAGTATGAGAGCATTTCTTTTGTTCAAAAAAAATAAAAAGAGGGCAACACTGATCTCACACTTTAACACACACCCGTACGCGGCCACATCCCTACACACCCCTACAAACAACTGAGGTGATTAGAGTGCACCATGCCTTCCTGATCTGCAATTCCACATGGCCTCGGCACACTGTACAGGTGTTCCCTACCCATCGTGGGGCACAAGTAAGCTTCAATCCACACAAAACATCATTTCAGGATCTGTGGCAACCTCTAGGGGCGCTGAGCACAACAAGGATCAGCTCCCAAAATTTCATGCAGGTTTCTAAAAGACAATTAGCAGTTAGTTGCTTGTCCAAGGTAATTTCAAGCACGCTCAACTCAGGTACCACCGGGTTTCAAACTCGAACTTGACTCCAAAAACGCGCACACATGTTCAACTTTGTGATTTAAAAGGATTTCAATCTAAATTCATGATCTATTCTACATTTATTGTGTCAGAATTCTAAGATAAATATATGGAATACAGTTCTACATCTTCTATTCAGCTATATAGGTACCCGTCAGATATCATAAAATGTTTAAATCACCACTCACATCAAAATGGGGTGCCCCTTCCTGTCTGTTTCCTCTTGCCCTTCATTTACTTTCAACAAGAGAATGCATTACAACGATATTGTTGGACACAACAATGCAAAACAGCACAAAATGAGAGGTGTTGGAATTATTTAGCACTGCTCCGACTTTGACTAGTCGTTGGGATAGTATTACACCTGGGCATATAGACGACGACATGCCCGTAATTGTCTCTTTTGTGAGCGCCATGGGAACAAGTCAAGCAACATAATATTTGATCGCTATTATACGTTGTGTGGTTTAATACAAGAGTCGCACAGTGACCTTTGAGTATTCACTGGTTAACAGGACAAAATATTGTCAAGATATATCTATCTAAACTTGACGAGGAATGGAAGAGACTTTCTTTCCGGAAATCTTTGCAAAGTAACAATAGAGACTTTTTCGTATATTTAACTAGCCATAATCGACCAACTGCTGGGTGACAGCCTCGGGGTTCCTTCAATTTAAGGGAATAAAAATGATTTTGCCAAATCACACACTTATGAGGGCAAATTCAATTGCATCTTGAAAATCTGGTACCATTCTGTAATGTTCTGTGATTTCAAAACTTTAAAAAAGTTCTTCCCTTTAAAAAAAAAAAAAAAAACGGGCTCAACACTTTGCACAAGTTTTATCTACCATTTCATAACAATCTACCCGACATCTCTGCGCAACAGAAAGTGACATTAAAATAAAATTTCAAAGTCCACTGGGGCTGCATCATTTTCAAAATTAACTTCCTGTTCGGTATAGTTTTACAGACAAGTCCATGATGAGGTCTATCAAATATTTGCAAGACCAGCCAAGCATGCAATTCCAATATCGCCATGATCACCACCAGAAATGGAAAAACAAAAACCTGTTTTCATTCATTTGTTTATCTTTGTGCTTCGGTGAAACAACCCAATAAGTTAAATGTTATCATTTGAGAGGCTTGATTTAGGTGAAAATTATGATAGATGTGTCTCAGTCTTTACATCCCCTCGAAAAAAATTGAACACAATTTTAGTTACAACTTTCCTGAGGTGCATATTTGGAACACCATTCTAGTAGGCCTCTAATATTATTTTAGTACAATTTTTGTACTAGAAATGTACTAAAATTGTACTAGAATGCTGTTCCAAATATGCACCTCAGCTCAGGAATGTTGTACTAAAATTGTACTTGATTATTGCAGGGTCTACAATATTGTTTTTGAATCAATTAAGAAAACGATGTTTAAAAATATTGTTAAACTTAAAAGAAGGAAAATATAGCTATAATCTAAAAGCGGCCATAATAAAATGTGATTTACACCTACTTGACCCTAGAAATAAATATAGACTTGTTTACCATACTGTAGACATGTAAAGCTTTACTCCTGATCATGATTAACACCATGGATTATTTTCACTGTTCTTTTGTATTTTATTCAGATTAAGTGCATTAAATTGAGTCAGACAATACATTTCCATTCAGCATTGTTGTGCGCCATTATTCGCTTCACTGAGTTTGGGGCTACACCAACATAATGTTATTCAGAAATTGGTTCCACATGGCCCATACAGGTGTATTCATAAATAGACTGGGATTTCTCACGATCATGAATTCATTGAGCTAACATTTAAAGTAAAGCTGGACTAAGAAATGTTCAAGGAGTCGAAATTTCAAACAAAATGTTCAAAGAGTCGAAATTTCAAACAAAATTATTTCTATAAATGTTCACTTGATGATAAACATTATGTTGGTTATAACACTAGCAACATTTCATAGATACCAATTACGATCTAACATAACAGCCAGCCGCCAACCGATGTCTGAGAATCGGAATTCGTAAGGCCAAAACATCGGTATGACATCCGTGAGTGCTTGCGTTGCCCGATCGGTCATTGGTCGGCCACCAGTTGTTATGTGACCAAAACGTAGACATCGTAAACAAGCCGCAAAGTTTTAACTCCAAGTTACATTCTTGTGGTATGTTTTCCACGTCTCTCCGGCTTGCGGACCTGGGCCGATGTCATGCAGTCTCCAGCCAGTATTAGTCCTGATCTAGATGGACCTCAAAAGCGAGCGCCGCTTGCAAGGTCCATCTGGATGGACTAGCCGGTATACGCTGAATTTCAACCCAGTATGATACCATAAACACATCATAACCCTCACTGCCAGGTTTAATACATGACCAGGGCTTCAGAGAAAATTATGAGAGGCAAGCAGGGTAATTTAGCAAGCCAAATTTTAGTGCCAGCTAATATTTATAGAAAATTGGACCGAGTTAATTCCCAAGACCTTTAAAAATGAATAAGACCAGCCGGGCGTAATATAAAACAAATACACATGTGAAATAAACAAATTTAGCTGGATGACGAGCCAAAATAGCCAGAAATCGAAAGTAGGCTCAATAGGTGAACTTTGTTTGTGAATGAACTTTGTTTGTGAAAGACTGACATTGTGACATGGTGACAATTTTAATTGCTGCTTCACGGTGCCATTTCAGGTTCAGAAGTTGATGTTTTCTGTGCCATTTTTACAAGAAAGGAAGAAGGGCATTTGGAATTGGCAACTTAATCGGTGTCTCCAATTTTGTTTATAATGACACTTGAAAAGTATAAACAACTTAAAACATGCCCTGACAAAACTGAGATAATTATAGCTATAGATAATCATCTCAGCTGACAAACATCTCGGAGAAATTTAAAGGTATTAGCCATGATTCCACATGGCCATGGAAACTCTAAAATACTAAATTTGAATCAAGTAAAGAAGTGATACAAATCAAAGAAAACAAAAAACTCATTATTCGATATCAAAAAGACCAACTTTCATGTAATTTTCTTTTTTTAGGCAGTGATAAAGACAGTGTTTCTTATTTTTCAAAATGTGTACTATAGTCACAATACGGTACTTCAAACATTGTACGACTGGCTACGAAAGGTGACAATATTTGGACCATTTTGTTCCAAAACGTTGTCCATACATTCAGAATTTAGTACTATACCAGGCTTGTTTAGTACAAAATTGTTTTAAAAATCATCAGTCGCGAGATCACAAATTTGTAACTGGTTGGAAGGCCCATGTAGGGTCAACACACTTTCCAGAATATACATGTAAACCAAACCGATCCTAACTTTTAAACCCCTAAATTATATAGTTTTGTGCAGACCATATAATGGCATCTATTCCACTAACCTGTATGCTGCCTGTATGGGTATCAAATGATGTCTAAATTATACTAGATCATGAGGCCAACAAAAGTATAGAATGCGACTTTACAATTTTTAAAACAAACCGAATCTAAATATGATAAATGTAAAACAACCTGTCTTGTGAGTTCATTATGTCAAAGGTCGTTTTGGACCCTCCCTTTAGTTTTACTCAATATATTACACAATCACATTTAGTTTACAAACATCCAACACTGCGATAAATTTCATTACAAATATATTGGTAGGTCATTTAGAAGTTCCTCATGTGCAGTAGAGAAAGACCACAAATAGTTACGTCCAAATTATACGAACTTGCGAACTTAAACCAACAAAAACTGCCTCAACCCACTTGCCAAATACAAAGGCAAACAATTAAGGCTGCCTGAATGGATCCTTTTGATGGACCTATTCATTTAATTGTTGTTCTTGAGTAATTCGAAAGGTCATATGTAAGCAAGTGCGGAACTGTTACAGAGTTTTTTTGTGAGTTTATTACATTTAAAATGCAGGTAGTTTAGGCTGTGTTTTTTAAGACAAGCAAATTTATTACCATGTTTGACATAAAAATGAAGTTTTCAGTAAAATTGTAATTTGGTTTTCAAAATCCCTTAAAACCCATTCCTAATCCCTAATTAATCCCGTAATTAAAAAGGTGGTACATGTATATTCTAAAAGTTACCAAAAAAGGTCTAGGAACATGTACAGCACGCCAATGTCTTACAAAATGCTGTTTGACGATCGGAAAATTGGACACCAGCCTTCTATGGGTTTTAATGGACATAAAAGCCGGAGACACCTGAAAATATTAACTTAAACCTTTCTTGAGTAGCATTAGGCCGAATATTGAATGCCTAACTTCCGATTTCTTCCTAGATCCCCAAAACTGAACTGAACTAAACTGAAATACTCACCTAGACCTCTTTGAGGCAGCATCCCGCATGATAACGCATTCACGTACTTCTCCGTATTTGTTGAAGTACTCTCTAAGACCATCTAGAATCGGAAAGAAAGAACAAAATAAATTAATTAGTATTAGGCCCTAATAGGTAAACTTATGACGATTGGGCTGTCTACTGTAATTTGTTAAATTATAACATATTTTGCTAGTCGTCTAAGTACCGTATTATCGTGAAGCTTTATTAGTCAAATCAGTAATTTGTCTGGGAAAATACCAGCAAGTCTCTGGATTTTTTGTAAGGTTCTAAATTCGGGAAATTACATTTTTCTGATTTCACAAGCTTATTTATAATTACACCATGTTTTTTAAAAGTTATTTAAGTGCTAAAGTATGTTTTACCATAAATAAAACACAAAACATAAGAATTTGGGCATTTTAAATTATGGTTTTGCAATTGACTTGAACTTCCAAACTTTTATATTATTCATGTGTTGAAACTTAAAGTATATTTTCTAACTGAAGCACTGCTTTTGGGAATCATGAAACTTAGCCAGTCCATTACATTGCATGATATAAGGGTAATTTTCTAAACTTAATACAATGTTATTTTTTTTTCAAACCAAGCCTATAAGAGCCCATAATGAAACTGGCAGTTTTTTTTCCTTTTTGATAAAATTACTAAATAACTGATTGGGAAATGAGAGTTATGTGGTCATTGGACAAAAAGATCATCTCATCATGTTATGAACCAATAGGGACTCATGTTAGAAAACATACATGTACTCAAGTGCTCCTGACTTCGTGCTTAACCCTAACTGATCATAAGAAATTTTCCGTTTCTAGCCTATCTCCTCGAAAAGGGGGTGGTGAAAAACGGGTGTTTTCACCGGGATTCGAACCGGGGACCTCCCGTTTCCCAAGCGAGTGATACCCGTAGCAAGCCACCGCCGAGTCGCTGCCCGGGCAGTGATTTCGTCCCTGCATATAACCCCCGTCTATGACGTATTGGGACTTAGTTGATTTTCTAAAGTGAGATTTAGTGAGATTTGGTTCTGTTAGGGTTAATGTATTGCCAATGTGAATTAGAAACTAAATCTGATATAAAATGTGTTCCAAAATCAGCAAGACGCTTCAACAAATCAAGGCTTTATGGTCACAATTTGTTTCAAAAATGTGTAAATTTGATTATTTGTTTCCTTTATGCTATCAGAAATCGTAACAATGGCTTCTCATGGCGAATCCAAAAAAATAGGAAAAAAACAAAACCTTGAGAAATCTTTCACAAAACAAGGTTAAGAATCGACCTTTCATTGAAACTGTGTTAGGAATTACATCATTCTAGGCTTTTAGTATCATTCCAGTATAATTATGACGAGGACAAAAATGCTGTTGTACCTTTAGAACTTAGTTGTTTCCTTATCATCAAAAATTGGATAAATTTCTACTCTAAAATGTTCTATGGTACTAATTCCTGATTGTAACAAAACACAAGGGACGCACCATTAGATTTTTTTTTTGGGGGGGGGTAGGATGCTGGCTGGGGTAAGGATTGGATTTATTTTCCGTCATATCTTTTTGGTGATTTTTTTCCCTTTATTTTCTATTATATTCAATTATACTATTGATTGAGGTTTTCTCTCTCTCTCTCTCTCTCCTCTCAATTAAAGGAGGGAATTTTTTTACCAAAAACACCCCCCCCCCCGATATCTACTGGTGCTTCCCTTACAGACAACAAACAAATGGGCCTTCCTCGTTGAGATCAAGGTGAAACAAACATGAGACCAATAACACATATAATTTTTTTGTTCACTTATTTTCTTTCCTTGATCGTTGTAAAATATCTTGAACTTAATGTGTACATTAAATTCTTTCCTACTTTGAGGTAACTTTCCTACTAAAAGAAATACCCTTCTTGTCATTTCATAGATTTCTCTTAGTGACCCCCCCCCCCCCTTAAACACTCTCAAGGTGAAACAAACAGGACACAAGTGTTTGAAGACTGAGTCCTTATTGTTCCATTAACACTCCATTGATAGATTCTTATATATATATATCATGTGATGAGAAACTATGTTTATAAAACTGATATCATGGGATAGATGCTTACTTCCTGGTTTACAAATCCACGCTAATTTATAATTGCAAGGTTTATATGCACTAGTGCTTTAGCCTACTATTGCCCAAGTTTCAGAATCAATTTCAGTTTGGACATTAAAGGGTTTTTACTTGGAATTCAAAAAGAAATCTAGCTCTAGAAAGCTCTGCATTACTAATTATAACAAGCCTGAATTATAAAGTTCTTTCAGGATGATGTCCAAATTGAAAAGCCCTTGACTGTTGATTTTAACAGTAGGCCTACACCAATACCCATGGCGGTGGTAGCAATTGATCATCTTGGATATATTTTCGATTATCATCCAAAACTATATCTTTCTAAAAAACTTGGTAAAAATGAATGAAGGTACACAAGAAAATTAAATCTACACAGACAGTATCAATACAAATTCAAATTACTGCTGAAAGTAATTGGCCTAAATAAGACAGTCCAGAATCTGATTTCTAATCAATAACAGCCCAATTAATTACCTCTTCAGGCTAATTAGTGCACAATTGTTTTCAATTACACTGGCATTCTTAGTAACAGCTCTAAATAGATGTCTTGGAATTGTAAATGAGGTCTTCACTTAAATGTGGTTATTCCCAAGTACTAATTACTTAAAACTTGTATTACATAAGACATAATTTAAGTATTTAGATGTTTTTTTGTAACCGTCTATATCTACATTGTATATAGTTCCAATGCATACATGTAGGTGTAAGTGACCTCTCTGAAAAGCTTTGTATAAAAATGGACAAGAAATACAAGAAAAGGCTTAATTTGTCTCAATTTTTATTTAAAGAAAACAAGGAAATCACCAAAAACTTGCAAAAAGAGGATATTTCACACCCCTGCCATTGATTAATTTGTGATATTTTTTGTACAATTTTAAGGTTGCTCAAATCATTTTTGCAGGGAAGGAGGGGAGGGAGTTCCATTTCAAATTTTAAAGTTATCTTCAAGTGTTAGTTTGTAAAACTAAATTTAACTGAGTCAAATTAAAAACAGTGACATTGTTGCTCATGATATATTCTTTTTAGGATTTTAGAGGGCAATCTAAAATATCAATTCTTGAATGATTCTTTTTTTAGAATACCAACTTGCTTGTAGGCCTATTTAGAAATACAGTAACCAAAATCATGAAACATCAATTATTTGTGTTTTACTTACATGGCATTGTTTCTGAACATTTGATTTTATAACCTAATCTATTTAGATGAATGTCATCTAATTTATAAGCTACAATTTGAAGTTCAAACTTATTTGTTTCGTCTTTGCTGTTAACTATAAACAAAACAATATAGCAATTTCTAATTCATATTATTGAACTGCTGAAGAATGTTAAATTATAGATTAAGAATGGTCCCTCCTTGACCACACGATACTGGATTTTTAAATTAGCAATATTATTACTCAAAATGATACCTTATTTAACTTAACATTCCCAACTTTATTTTGTTTTATCCCAAATATAGAGCATTGACTTTGTCTTTAATAGTACCCGGGTAAATTATTTAAATGAAGGGATTATAAATTGTGAAACAAATCTATATATGCTTAGATGCATCATTTTAAAGCAAAAGTTCTACCTTAAAAGTTTAAATACACATTTTAACACTTTCTTACATCAAGAAAAGCATTTGAAGTGTAGATTTAGGCCTGTCAACTGCAAGTATAGATTTAGGCCTATCAACTGCAACTTGTTTGTTAAATTTGAGTATCTTGGGGAGCCCTTCCAAATATGGTACCTAGGTTGACCTTAAAATAAAGGCTATACCAACAGAGTGGGTAAAATTACCTCTTCTTATCAGCCTCAAGCAAACAAATACGAGGCTATACCATATATAGGACCCAGGGTTACCAAAATCTAAGAAAGAAAATTCCATTATGAATTTGTTTTAGGCTTTTCACATGCCAGGAATAGACTGGCGCCATTTTGGGAATGCAATAGTGTGCTGCATATATGCAAGTTGCAACTCATTTTGTATTTTGCTTATAATGTCAGTAATTCCACTATATCATTAAATACACATGAAAAGAACTTTGATGGGATAACATTTAAAGTCCACTACTTAAGCATCAACTTCAGAATTTTTAAAATGTTTTACCAAAGACCTTCCCTACAGCAGTTATAATGTTCATATAATGTAGGCTTGTAAAGCTTCATTACATTACAAGAAAGACGGTGTCAGGAGTGGGATTGACTTGGAATCTTGCTTTGCACCTGGGTTCGATTCCTGGCGAGGCATCTAAATCTTTGCAGTGGTATTCTACTCCTGATTTTAGCAACAGTTTTGACTCAAATTAATTCTAAATTTCAAAATCCCTTCACGTTTGACTCCAAAAAATGAGGTGTTGCAAAGTACCCGAACCAGAACCAAACTGAGTCTTGGAATAAATAGTGAAAGTGCATTTTTTTTTTTCTAAATTAAATTTTATTTTTCTCATCCACATTCGGATTCAAACATATTCTTAACATTTGCAAAAGGTGCTTGGTCAAATTGATTTGAAATTTGGATGATAAAATTCTAGCAAAGAATTTATGTATTACATTTACAAGTCTCAGTACAGCCATTTTGCCACCTTATCATGGGAAACAAACAAATTATTTTTTACAGGTGTATTTGTTCAATTCCCATGCTATGCATGAGTCCACATCAACGTTCAAGTCCACTCCATGGGTGTTGACTGTTTTCCTAGCCACTTGTTTGTTTATTCATTAAAACTCAACATGGCTTGAACTCATTGACCCCTAATGACCTTATGTGCTCCAGTGCACGATTACCCATTTGATATCAAAATGTACATGCACCTGATTAAATTTGTGGTGCATGTACAATGCCAGAATTAAACAATTGTGCTGTTAAAAAATTCTTTCAATAAACTAACCATTATGAATTTTACTAGTAATTTACTATAATTTAAAATAAAGCTAAAAATGCACTCAAAACTGAATATTTCTGCATTTGGGCATTTTGGTATATTTTCGAACACATTTTAAGGTTTTGTATTTCAAATGTTGGATGTTTGACTGTAACATTATATATATAGTTTATTTACTGCAGTCAAAATCAATGACTACATTTAGTTCCTGAACATTTAATTTGCCTCACCGGGTCCCATGCATCTTTTAGCAAACATCAAATCTGTTAAAATGTCAATTCCTTCATCATACCATTTTAAAAGCTTTTAACAATAATAAGGGCTGAAGACCTTTAAAGAACCATGCATTAATTCCTTCTTCATTGACCTGAACTGACATTTGTATTATACACATGGATGTAGATTTATTGCGATCATCTTCAGCCCAATTACTATACAAGCAGAAGCGCATGTAGAGAGATTCTGAGATATTATTGCTTGTTTATTTATACTGACTCCAATATCTTGCTAGTACACTGAGATGACCTTTGCAAATCTGTCCTCCGCTCTGGAGAAGAAGACAGCCAGTGAGAAAATGGTGACAGCAACACATGTACAAATCCTCATCCTGGCTTGTTTACAGTTTGAGTTTGGACTAGCAATCCTCCATCAATATACTGATAAGAAATTGACAGGCTGCATGTAAACACATTCATAATTTAGCCCTTTGCCCTTCAATAGCTAGATTGATTTTAATATTACCGCGCTCTTTCTTTTCCTAATCTATTTCTGAAACACAACAATTAAGCTCACCCCATGCATGACCTCAATAATAAAATGCTTGTAACCTATTTTACAACCTTTCCGAATTCGACCCCTTATTTAGATCGCGATTTTATCAATTAATTAGCGTGGCTTACCTGTTGTGGTCTGCCAGCTCAATCCACCAACGAACATTTTTCTGAAAAAGGGAAATATAAAATCGAGAAATATTATTACATGTGAAATATTTTGACCTACAATATAGATGTGACTTACCACTCATATCAATTCCATTGTGTTCAACGGCGAACGCACATGCACCTGGCGACATACACACATGCATCGCTCTCGGCACAGCTGATCGCCTAATATACACACGGTAAATAGCGCAATTTTACCCCCTTAAAATCACCCCGATTTCACTCAATAACACTTACCCTGGATCGTTGGGGATTTCAGCATCATGTGAGGAGGTTTGTGAGTTTCCGTCCATTTTGGATAATATGTTTCTGTGTAAAATAATCTACAAGCTAAGAAGTATAGTCACTATATAAGAGGAGTCACAGCCTTGTGTCCTGTAAGATTCACTACGAGTAAAGCGAGAATACGATCCGTGATATACCGCGTACACACACACACGTGGGATCCAAGTACATGCAGTAACCGCAGCACACTGCCTATGTATTCAACTAGCTAAAAACTGTGAAGTCTATTGCAAATTTTTCCTGTACACAAAACACGATGCATTCATTGGGGTAACCTGCACTAATCAATATACACCACGAGATGGCTCTCTCGCGTTTGCCCTGGCAGAAACAGGTAAACAAAAACACAGCCCTTGAAAAAGATTGACACCTGATTCTGTAACCTGATTGGTTTAATCCATGGTCAATCAACATGTCAGCATTAGCAATTGATCAATTACAATGACGTCATCATATGTAAATAAAGTTTCCGGTGCATGTGGCACTTGGTGTTTATTATTACGATCGTGAGCTAACAAAGTTCCCGCGTTCATTTTTCCATGGAGTATTGAACTTTGAACGGAGCTAGCTTTAGATTTTGTTGTGAAATCCATTTGACATTAATGACAAGCACTAGTATTCAAAATCATCTCAAATTGGCAAAAGTGTCTCAAATTGAAAAAAATAATAAGCAATATAAAATACATTATGAGATGATTTTCAATTTGAGACACTTTTGCCAATTTGAGATACTTTTGAATACTAGTGAAGCATTTCTGATGACAAGTGATATTTTTTCACGTGACATTTTTGAAGAGCATAAATCGTTTTGTTCGTCGGACCAGGAAAGTTGATGATCAGGAACCACGGGATGAGCCTGCAGTGGCGTAGCCAGGTTTTCGAAACTGGGGGGCCACAACATGACTGAGATGAACCGACAGAATTGTATTGAGTGCTGTATCGCCGACCGGCCTGCGGCCGGTCGGCTCAACTTTACCGACGGGCGCTTTTTTAACCGACGAACGGG
>JXSR01S004411.1:0-16116 GCA_000969725.1 Ophiothrix spiculata
GATTTCAAAGATATTTGTGTTTATATTCTTGTTTGAAATAAATGTTTTTCATACTGAAAACAGAAATGTGTCTGGCTGTATAATTTAGGTTTTTTGTTAAATGTCAACATGTCACAGGTGGTTCAAATGTCAAAAATCCATATTTCCTGCAATTTTTTTGAAAAATGAGTAGTGGTTATAATGGTTTGGCGGTGTAAGGGTCGGTACAGACTCCACTATCGTATAGAATATTTTGCTCAGAATATTCTATGCTGACGACAAAATGACGTAGGTCATCGAATATAACTGTGTGTTTAATACGATGAACTACGTCATTTTGTCGTCAGCATAGAATATTCTGAGCAAAATATTCTATACGATAGTGGAGTCTGCACCGACCCTTAGTGTTAACGCTGGAATTTAAAATGACCATTAGATTTCCAGGTAAGGAGCTGGAAGGATTTTGACAAAATAGTCCCCCTCCACAGGCAGAAGGAAAAAAAATCCCCCTGATATAGGGAAAAAACAGTAATTTCCAGGGGGAAAATCCCTCCCGAATGGAGCGCAAAAAAAAAAAAAAACACCGAACCCAACTTCCTGCTCCTCCCTGGAAATCTAATGGTGCGCCCCTAACTTTGGTATATCAACAGATTAAATAAAGGGTGACCTAATAAAATTGCCTAACTTTAACACTTCACAGCTGAAATTGCCTAACATTGCAATTGCCTAACTTTAGTACATTAATATAAAAAATTGATGGCGACCTACTATAATAGCCTAACTTTGGCACATTGTTGCTGAAATTGCCTAACTTTAGCACATTAATAGAAAAAACTTATGGTGCCCTTCTATAAATGCTTAACTTTGACACATTGTAGCTGAAATTGCCTAACTTTGGCACGTTACACCTGATATTGCCTAAATATAGCACATTAATATAAAAAATTATGGTGACCTACTATAATTGCCTAACTTTGACACATTGTAGCTGAAATAGCCTAACTTTGGAACATCACACCTAAATTTGCCTAACTTTGGCACATTAATAGAAAAAAACTTATGGTGCCCTACTATAAATGCCTAACTTTGACACATTGTAGCTGAAATTGCCTAACTTTGGTACGTTACACCTGATATTGCCTAACTATTATAGCACATTAATATAAAAAATTATGGTGACCTACTATAATTGCCTGACTTTGACACCCAACGCCTGAAATTGCCTAACTTTATCTCATTAATATAAAAACTTATGGTGACCTACTATTATTGCCTAACTTTGACACATTGTAGCTGAAATTGCCTAACTTTGACACACCACACCTGAAAATGCCTAACTTTAACACTTCGCAGCTGAAATTGCCTAACTTTACGACATTACCCCTAAATTTGCCTAACTTTAGCACAATAATATAAAAAAATTGATGGTGACTTACTATAACTGCCTAACTTTGACACATTGTAGCTGAAATTGCCTAACTTTAGCCAGTGATAAAAAATTGCCTAACTTTGGAATATTATAGCTGAAATTACCTAACTTTGACACATTGTAGCTGAAATTGCCTAACTTTGGCACATCAACAGATGAAAATTTATGTGACCTACTATAATAATGTCTAACCTTGGAACATTACATGAAATTGCCTAGCTTTTGCTACCAAATTAATGTTTGGTAATGAAAACGTCCTGGAACGGGAGATTATAGCCGACTTGCCAAGATACGTTTTTTCAATGGCTGCTTCACTTTTAAGAGACCTGAAGCTAATCCCCATGCTATACACAAGACGAAACTGAAGGCCGATATGTGCTGCCAAGCAACAACATCCCTCAAAACCACAGTGTGCTGTAGACCTAAATTGGTGACCAAGTAGCAGATACCATAGAGTGCCAGTATATGGCATGTTTTTCCAGTTTAAGTTCCGTTTCATGATAAATTGTGACAAATCATTATCAATTCTGATTTAAGGCGAATGTAACTTACATTTTAGCATCTGTTTAGCCGCATACGTTGGTTTTGTGGTAAAGTCAATCTCAGAAATAAGCTCCCCGTTTCGCGGGGTTTTTACTCATTAATGCGTGTTGTCAAGTAGTACTCTGGGCCGTACGCGACACACTGCAATTCACGCAGTTGGATGTGATAGGTTGTTCCCGCGATCGTAACGCCAAGTTCTTGTCACTGGGGAAAATTGACCAGTCAACGATCGTCGTGCGTCAGCTTTGTCAGGTGATTTAAATTCTGAATTACGCGTACGCAAGGACTGCGTAGAAGCGCAATTTTTTGAATATTCTGGACGCGATTTTCAGGGAGCTTATTTATAAGATAGACTTTAAATGCCATGTTTTGAAGCATAACATGACGTACAATATACTGAAACTCTACGGTACTACAGTAGATATCCATAGAACATATTTAATCGATGAAAAAATTTCTGGAACAAATCTATTTTATTTATTATTATTATTATTTATTTATTTTTGTCTCACATTTTATTAAACTGAAACATTCTCTCAAAAAGAGACTTTTGACCAGTAAAATCTACCAAGGCCATAAACTCATGACATACTATATTTCTGGACCGCCGCGGCAAAAGGATGCAGTTGTCGGCTCATACATGTTGCTCCTTGTAGCATATCTGATGTATGCTATTTGTATGCATCAGATATGCTACAATGAGCAACATGTAGGAGCCGACAACTGCACCCTTTTGCCGCGGCGGGACACATATAGCAATACACAACTAGTGTCTGGATTGATTTAAGACTTATGAAGATGCTAACTAAATATGTGACGTGCCATATCGAAAGGTACAACATTGAGGCTTTTGACAATATTTTTGTATAAATTGAAATAATATTAATTAGGTTTTAAAATGAGCTTTTTTAAGATTGACCATTCATTTTTGAAGTTACAATGAAAAAAGGGACACAATTTTCTTTCTTCAAGTTTAGTT
Organism: Ophiothrix spiculata; assembly: GCA_000969725.1. Classification (NCBI taxonomy): domain Eukaryota; kingdom Metazoa; phylum Echinodermata; class Ophiuroidea; order Amphilepidida; family Ophiotrichidae; genus Ophiothrix; species Ophiothrix spiculata. Next base: position 2,931 of record JXSR01S004411.1, read on the forward strand.
TGTTTGAATCTTAAACATGCTTAGCCACAATGTTGTAACTTTCGATGTGTCGCAACACAACTTTGGCATCTCTACATCTAGCTAGATCAGTTCGGCGGAACTCACAATTCGGATACGTATCCGAATTCGGATACTCCGTATCACAATCGGATACCCGTATCCGAATTTGAATTAAAAACAGCTGAAACGGGATATCAGCTGAAATGAATATTCAGCTTCGCCGCGCACCATACCGGTATGTATAAAAGTCAATAACATTATCATCATTTGTCATCTAAATTCTAAGAAAGTTTAGGCCAAATTATTTTGCCTTTTGTGATAAAAAGCTATCAGGACATGTTTCAAAGCTGTTCCGCTGGAATTGCACAGATGAAAATGACATTTCCACAGATACATTTATCATAAATGCAAGAAAGATGTTGTACATGTACTTGCCACCTTGTGCTATCGCTTTGTTTCCTGCGCCACGATAGGAGTATCAGAATTCAGATACCCCTCCATATCCTTATTCTGATACGGGTATCACAATTTTGATACGAAATGTGCGTGGGTATCCGAATTCGGATACGTAACCGAATTGTGAGTTCCGCCGAACTGAGATGCTAGCTGTGTCTTCCTAGTATGTCATGGGATATAGCATTAATATAATACACACACACAAGAAAACATGGTGTATTATTTGAGATTGAATATATTTCCTGAAAGCATGAGATGCAGCAATCAGGCAGTGATCTGGACCTAAATACATTTGAACCCAACCAATCCTGGTCCAGACTCGTTTGTCATTCTTTTAAGACTTTTTATTGTTAATTACAATTAGCAATATCATGGCTTTGCCAGGATCACTCATAAATTGTGTGCGTTCGTTCAAAAAACTCACATAGGGTAAGGTTATAGTCAACCTCAACAGAAATTTTTTATCGCTACCAAATATTTGGTTGTGTGGTTATCAAATTAATTTGATTGAATTAAAAGTATAGACCGGTAATGAACATTTGATGCTGGTTCAATGACTTTACCTTGATTAAATTCAACACATGTACAACATCGCAAAGTTTAAAATGTGCTTAAATCGGTGTTATTTAAGTTATTTTATTTGGAGTCACTCATCATTTTAATGTCATGACCAAATGTTTTGTAGTGACAAATTTGTGTGGAGGCCAATTATAGCCTAACCCTTATAGTTGTGAGCTCTTAATTTTGCTCACATGACAGCAAGGGCGGGATACATTCTAAGCCCGATGCATAGATCTACAGAGGTGATACCGGCATGGAGACAAAATGCATGAATGTTGAAAACATGCACACATGCTTTGCGTGCAGGTTGGCCTATCATTCATGTAAATTATTATTTGTGCAGTTTGTCTTTATGTGCAACCAGATCTTGGCACTCGGGGTTGATTTGGGTGGGAACCAAGTGTACCCAAACACCCCAATTGGAGTTCAATGGCTGACAACTCCATTACATGGGACGGTATACAAAGTCCGGTATCTCTCCTGTAAATCTATGGCTTGGGGTAAAATACTCATTGCTTTTCTATAAATTGTTGTATTTATACAGCTTTTCAAGGACCAAACTACATTTGTTTGCAGGCTGCATTTGGCCTGCAGGCTGGTATTATATCTATAGATGTATTTAGATCAAGACTGTCATAGATATTGTCGAGCATTGTTGCTGTGTGACTTATATTTTGTGAAGAATCTTGTCACTTCCGATTGTAATAGAGGCAAAGCTACATGTCGCTGAGATGATTGATATCGATATAATTTTGTTGCATGACAAGATTTTTCAAGTTGAAATGAATTCAACTTTGAAAGCGACATGAAGTGACAGTTATAAAACTTCAAAAGCTACAATAGTGAAATGAAGAAAGTGACAGAGCTACAAAGCTGCAAAACTACAAATAAGTATGAAAGCAGCATTAGGTGAGGGAAGTGAGGTATATAATATGAATGATTTTAATTTAAGAAATGCAACATGTAAGGATTGTTCATGTTTAACAAGTTTAAAAGTGAAACTGAAATGATATGTATCTATTAATAAAGTAATATAATGCAGGACATTTTGAACCCTTCACCTGTTTTTTCCAATGACATTGTTTTGTCTTTGTGTGTTATATATCATGAATTCTTTTATGGCTATTGTTGTAAAAAGCCCTATTAAGACCCTGGATACCAGGTTTAATAATAATGGCTATTATAGTATTATTATATCGCCAAGATTGTAACTGTTCACTAGTTTGATATATATATATCTGAACTATACAGTAAAAGTATCCATTTATTGTGCAGATACAGTGCATATTTTCAACATAAAATATATAATTCTACAAATATATATTTACAGAATATACAATTCACAAAATGTGGACCGCCGCGGCAAAAGGGTGCAGTTGTCGGCTCGTACATGTTGCTCCTTGTAGCATATCTGATGTATGCTATTTGTATGCATCAGATATGCTACAATGAGCAACATGTAGGAGCCGACAACTGCACCCTTTTGCCGCGGCGGGACACAAATGTTATATAAATTGTTAAGCTAAACATTTGTTCTTGTACTTTCTATTGATGATGTACATATGTACAAATCTTAGCTTTTAAATAAATTGAATTTTAAAACCTTACATAGGATTCATTTTTGTTCTAAAGTGACCTTTTTAATTACATTCCTCAAATATTAAAATCTACTTGGTCTCAAAAATATATGTGATGACTCACCCCTAAAAGGGGGACTTTGTAATAGAAATGTTTCAAGAAATTGGTGAAAAAAGACAGCAAAAAATAAAGAAAATAAAAAGAATTTCCATCAGATTTTCTGTTGTAAAATTTGATCGCCTTGATCAATTTCATCAAGGTGTCATTTTTAAGCTTAGAAAAGGATGTAACAGATTAAATGATAAAATCTATTTGCAGATTAAATTGATATAATCTGCAAAGTCTCCCTTTTCGGGGTAAGCCATCACATATTTCAATAGAGACTATAAGCTTTACATATATTTTCTGACTATAAGCAAGGGTCTGTCACACATCAACTTATAGGGCCGTATGCACAAAAGAGGTTTAAAACTTAGACCAGGTTTAAAGTTAGACCTGGTTTAAATGAAATTTAAGCTAAATATATTTATTTTCCTCAACCAATATTGTCATATTCTGTGTTGTTTGTAAGATTTTTGGTTGAATCTTCAATATTTTAAAGCTGTTCAAAAGTGCTTCAAAAGATCCTTTTATGGCAGTGTAAAAGCCAGTGTAAATTTTAAACCTCTTTTGTGCAAATGGACCATAGAGTCAAATGCAGATTTATTTGAGGCAGTAAAATTCATATTTATTATCTGACTATTGGATTGTTTGAGCAAGCACTGCGCCTGCGCCTTTTGCAGATAAACATTTATCCACAATGAAACATGAATGTGATGAACAATAAGGGCATTTTGAGTTGTAAAACATTTTCTCCCACCTCATAAAAATGTCATTTGAAAATGCAATTAAAGAGCTACATCATTCATAACCTTGCATCGTAGGCATCAAATTAATGCAAGGATGCAATTTATTCAGTGGTTGATTTCTGCTAAAAAATTTGACAGGTATACAACTAGAGTTAGTGGTGTTTCATGAATATGGACCCTGAATTTTAATTATAGTATCAATTTACTGTGTAGATACCGGTACAGTGCATATTCTCAACATAAAATATTTCATAACAATTCTACATTTACAAAAAATGTACATAAATAAAGTTTGCAAAATGCAAATAAATTATAAAATGATAAATACATAAACTAAAAGATCAGTTGTCTGAAGAAGATTTAAGCAACAAATTAGATTCACATGTTATAAAAAACACTTATAATATATTTGCTACAAAACCATTCTCTCTGATGGCTTAAACCTCATTCATAACCAATGATATCACTTGCATTAACAGGGGTTTGCTTTTAAATGATGGGGATAACTTGGTCATGTGAATGCTAGAAAGTTGTGTCAGCAATGTTACATTTATTTAACACCCTGTCGATAAGGTGCTAAAAGTATAAAAAATTTGCCTCCCATAAGTCAGTGGCTCTTGAAATGGTTCTTCAAAGTGACACCAGCCATTTCTAGAGTCATTGAACCAAGCCTGGGCATGTAAGGCAAAAAAAACCCCCAAAATTGTTTGTTTGCCCTCCAGTGAAAAAATTTAAATTTTGGGTCGGTCGGTCGGTTGATTTTTTTTTCACTCTTCACTCTTCACATATATTTTAAAGAATGATGTCATTCCATGGATTTTATTGTGAATACCAAGCAATGCAGGGCTTAATCAAAGATTGTGGGTCATTATTTAGAGGAAATATGCACTTTATACTACTAAATGTGACTTTACACTGCTAAATTTTGCGTTTTCCATTGAAAATATTGAGTTTTCATACTTTACATGTTTGAAGGAAAAAAAATAAAATAAAATACCCGAGCCAATTTTTTTGCATTTTAGGGTCGGTCGCGGAGGGCAAACAAACATATTTTTTTAGGCCTAAAATGGCAGCTATTGCACTTACTTTCTTGCATTCACATGACAACTTACCTTGTCAAAAACACCATCTTATTTGGCATGTATTTCAATCTATTGTTCATTGAATTGCTATGAATTACATGTGCACCATCATCAAGTAGGCAAGTTGGTTATTACATGATCTACACATACTGAACATAATGTTCAGAGTCTCTATAAATAAGGATTCAATGATTGTCATAAGACCACCCTATGGGCATAAATGTGGACTATTCCATTTGAAACAGATGTCATTTGTGTTAGATCGTCAATATACATTCCAGCTGAAACTTCCATTGGAAATTTGGAATGTTGGATTTCAGCTAAAATTGTTGTGATTTGATAAAAATACTAGTCGGCAATATTTTGCCTTTTTTGCTTAATTTCTAGATTTGGATTTGAAGTTACTTTAAAATATTGTCAATTTGGGAGACAAATTAATTTGTGGGTAATTATTTCTAAGTCTATAGATCTATGAGATGACACAACTGCTTTGATCCTTATCTGTCTGTTCTATAGGCACTTCTTTGACTGGCTTAATGGGTTCATCCTTCTCAGTTTTCTGTTGATAGATATACAAAGAAATAAAGAAATGATTACACTCATGTATAACTGCCAAAGCTAATGCTCACTTCATACTAGGCAATACTCAAGTAGCCCAAGATGCCCACTTCATACTAGACAATACTCAAGAATGGGAGTGGACCACTTTATACAAAGATGGATACCATGCATAAGTATGGCCCGTAAAAATTAACCTTAAACTAGCATTTTGGATAGACTCAAACACCACCCGATACAAGAATTTTGAAAAGTTTCTCTACGTTAAAGTAAGATGTTCAAATTTCAGCTATAAATCATACTTAATTCAGAATTAAGTATTGATAGTTATATGTGTGCCGCAGCGGCAAAAGAATACAGTTGTCTGCTTCTAAGTACAAACTGCTAATCAAAAATATATGATGTATACTTGTAAGTATCAGATATGAGCATCATGTACGAGCTGACAACTGCATCCTTTTGCCGCAGCAGCACACATATTCCTTGACTTTTGCTATTTTTGATACCCTAAACATGGCCCTCTTTGGTATTTGTCTTCCCATGAAAAAGTACATTTTTGCTTTGTACTGAAGCATGAGATCCATCTTTAAATACAATCATCACTTTAAACGGATATCTACATTTCAACAGAGATACCTAAACAATTCGACAGAAAAGCAATCGTTAACAAATAAAGTTCTTCTCTAATATACCAACTGGCTATCCAAGTTTGATATTTAATCAGGCAACACTTTCCCCAGAGCGGATACCCATAACTTACCACTACAACTTTTCTCACTTCTTCAAGTAAAATACATACCCTCAGATATCCGCATATCTGAAATGGCCAAATTCCCTCCCCACACTCTTACAACCCGAGACTTCCTGCACCCAATCCCACGTTCAGCACAACAAGCAACTGGCCTGTTGCTGCCCTGGCAATGCCAACAATTTTGTGATCACAGTTAATCTTGGTCTGTGATATTTGGATATACATTTGTTTTTTCATTATCAGGAATGGAATATTGTGAGATACAGTGGGTTAGGGTTAATAGCACTAAATACCATGAACTGATGCCTTGATATTATATCTAAACAATCTCGAGAAATTTGACATGCTCCCTTTTGGTATATAAGGTCACCGTTTGGTAAAATATATAAAGCCCAAATCATACTGATTCCATAAGCATTAATCCTTACCTTTTCTGTTGGGTTTTGAGTTGCTAATCTGAATCCAGCATAGACCTCTGATGTCCAATCTTTACTCTTTGCTGGTGCTTCATAATCTACTGGGCTAGCCAAACCATATGTGGCTTTGATTTCTAAATCAGGAACTTCCTCTGGGACCTTCTGATGATAGCTGTTTCAGATAAAAATACAGTTTGTAGAAATTTAATGAGAAGTGCAACATAAAGTTGAACAACTACATGGAAGGATGATGGAATAATTATTAACGAGCAAAAACCTAATAATGAAACTAATAACCAAAGGACCTTTGACTAACAGGATTCTTAAGTCTGAATTTTTAATTGGCGGGAGATATAAAATGACCATGAAATTGCTGCTGAAAGGGTCTTACTTGGTGGCTTGCCATAACTGGGCTTTGAATTGGGATTTTTGAGGTCAGGCTTGAATTCCAGGGCCTGAGGTGAGATTAAGAATGTTTAAAATTGTTCCAGAGAGATAGTTTTTGAATGTTTGGGAACTACGATTAATGGACTACTCAAGCTACATTATAAATATCTTACCCAAAGTGCTTCACTAGGTCTCATAACTCTTTATGAGTTTGAATTCTTAGGCATTAAGTTTACATTAACATGAAGTTCACAATTAAGGAATTTCTAGAATGTTTTGTTTTGAAGTTTGGTCTATTGCACTATGGTTTACCTTTAAACTATGCCTAATTGCATTTTACTCAAATTTTGCTCAAAATACAATTCATGACCTTCCTTTATTCACATATCAAGAGCGTTGTTTTCCACAATAAAACCTTGATTAAGCAATACTTACATAAATCCATTTTCCCTCTCTGTTTTCTCTAAGATTCTCTTCACGATAGGCCTCAGTCTTCTGAAGAATGGATGTTGTTCTGGTTTGACCGACACACCAGGGCCTTTTGTTTGGGCATATTCTCTACATAATTGTAGTGCTTTTTCATACACTGGAACGAAAGAATACGCAGAGTTTTAATTTAACCCTTAAGCTCCCAAAGGTTACAAAAAGCTTCAAGAGCAAATCACCAAAATCTCCGAATACGTCATAGACAGGGGTCCTATATGGGGACAAAATCGCTGCCTAGGCAGCGTCCCTTGGGTGGCTTGGTATAGGTGGACACGGGATTGGGATGCGAGAGGTCCCTGGTTCGAGCCCCAGTGGAAACCACCAATTTTTGACACCCTTATTCCCGAGGAGATGGGGTAGGTAGGAGGTTAGGGTTAATGTCCTTATACTGATATTGATACTTGTCATAACACTGTCAGAACATCTTTATAATGGGCTTTTCCAGATGTAATCCACCAACCCCCCCCCCCCCCTCCATGGAAGGCACTTCTGGAATTGGAAGTAAAAACGATAGCTGGAATTCGTATGCCAGCACAAAAATCTATGGGAGGCTTTTGGAATTGGGGTGCAAAATAGAAGTTGAATAAATGTACAAATTTGACAGCCAGAAATCCAGATTTCATGAGTTGAAATAACTGGAATTTCAACAATTTGCTGTGCCTTCCATACCTTCCAACTGGAATTGAAGGCTAAAATAACAGCAGAACTGAATTTCAACTGGAAGTGTCCTATTTGGACATGTCTTCTATGGTGGAGGTGCGGAATACATCTGGAATAGCCCATTCAGGATAAGATTATTCCACCTATTGTAGAGTAGATGTGCTACTACTATAGTAAATTTATCACATCTCCGGACGTCCAAGTCATCAATTCGAACATACCATTGTCCTGGAGAGGAGATACATTTTAAACCAAATAATCATTTCAGCCATCCAGAAAATCTGGCTTGTTTGGCATATATCCAAACGTCGTCTTTTTTTTTTTTTTTTTGGTGCAAATAACTTTTTAACAAGAAAAAAGAAGTCTACTGAATGATTTTAGGTTGCAAATTGCTTTTTGCTATTATTGGCCCTACTTATAATTTAAGAAGACCCATGTGATTTATCAATAGGCCTAATAATGATAATTGAAGGAATAAAATATACATTATTATATCGTATGTATAGGGAATCTTTTAGCAAACTTAAAAAGTGTAGGCCACGATCATATCAACATTTTCAATTACATTGGTCAGGAATTTAAACGATTTCCCCAATGACGCCTACAGACATGATAAAAGACACATTGACATGCATATATTATGTGATGCTTGTCAGAGAGTAACATGATTTTTTGGCCTAAATCATAGATGGATGGTGCAAATCATGAAATTGTACTCGCCATTATACAAGTTTTTAGAATGTGTACCCAAACGTTGTAATGAAAAGATGATTTACCTAACATAGCATGTGTGATTACATTTTCTAAAAAGAGCCAAGAAATGTTGTTAACCAATAGCTGCCATTTTTCATCAAAAAACATTAAACATGTATTTACTTTAAATCCAACAGTAGTAAATATAAATTGTGAAACAAAAGGCAGCTAATTGAATTTATCTATATTTTTTATTTTCATTCATGGATGTGCCCCTCAAATCAAACCTTGTTAGCTCTTCTCCAACGAAATTAGTCCGGAGATGTCTGAAATCTACTTTCGACTATTGTGCCAGAAATTAAGATGTGTTCATGTCACATACCAGCTACACTGACTACTTGTCAACATGAGTGTGTGTAAAACATTGCTCTGTCTACAAAACTGTGAAAGGGCTTTCTCCTCAGTCCATTAATGACTGCCTTTCTTTTTCAAGCACCTGTAGCAGAGCCAGTATTTTGCTCAACTTGGAATGGTACTTTTGACAAGCCTATTCCTATTCAAATGTGCAGGGGATAGGGTGCTTTCAATTAAAGCACCAAGGTTGTTGAACTGATTGCCAGAGACTATTAGAATGCCATCAGTAAGGATGTTTCAAATCGTCTGTGAAAATTGTCCTTTCCACAGTAGTTTTATTTGATTATTTATATTGTATATTTCATGACTCTTTGCATTTTGTATCCCTAGGAAAGGCACATAATTTACATTGTTATGCATATGAGAATGAAAAAATTAAAATTTAACAAAAACAAGTTTATTAACATATTTTATATTGGGATCAAAAACAAGTTAATTAACTTATTTTATATTGGGATCAAAGTCTGTTATTTCTTAATAGGTCTTCAACAGTTTACAAAACATTGTGGATTCATATTAAAATAAAGTAACGCATAGGCTGCACGGATATCCTAAGAAAACCCATCACATGGTAGACATATCACTTATTTCAAAGGTCTCGGCCAGTTCATATGACATAATAGATTCATGTCCAAAAAAAAAGATAGATTCATATTAAAAATGTGAGTAACATGTACACATCACAATCAGTGTAGCAAAGCTTCACTTACTTCTGTCACTTTCCTTTAATGATCTGACTGCTTCACCACATTGGTCTTTGTTCAGGAGTGTCTGCCCATTGTAACAGTGAGCCTAAAATGAAACAAAAATACTGAAGTCAATAAAAAACAGTGAAGATTGTGCATTTGATACTATTGGTCACTTTCACTGCAAACAATTTCTGACGTAAGTTACAAATTTTCAAAGTTAGCCCTTCTGAGTGGAAGTTGCCTGTGAGTTTTATCATGGCAGTAAGTTACACTGGGAAACCAAGTATTGAACATCTGTAGAACATTACTGGAACCCATGTGTAGCTGTAGCTCTCCTTGAAGATACCGTTCTTGAAAATACCGCAGAACAGGCATCTTTATCACTGGAACACATGTGTAGCTCTCCTTGAAGATACCGTTCCGCAGAACCGGCATCTTTATCACTGGAACACATGTGTAGCTCTCCTTGAAGATACCGTTCTTGAAAATACCGCAGAACAGGCATCTTTATCACTGGAACACATGTGTAGCTCTCCTTGAAGATACCGTTCTTGAAAATACCGCAGAACAGGCATCTTTATCACTGGAACACATGTGTAGCTCTCCTTGAAGATACCGTTCTTAAAAATAACGCAGAACAGGCATCTTTATCACTGGAACACATGTGTAGCTCTCCTTGAAGACACCGTTCTTGAAAATACCGCAGAACCGGCATCTTTATCACTGGAACACATGTGTAGCTCTCCTTGAAGATACTGTTCTTGAAAATACAGCAGAACCGGCAACTTTATCACTGGAACACATGTGTAGCTCTCCTTGAAGACACCGTTCTTGAAAATACCGCAGAACCGGCATCTTTATCACTGGAACACATGTGTAGCTCTCCTTGAAGATACCGTTCTTGAAAATACCGCAGAACAGGCATCTTTAAAAATGGATCACAGAACATAGATATTTATTATTGAAATCATCAAATTTCCTACATATCGTGAAAATTGGTTTACATCAGTCTGAACTCAAGTTGATGTTCAACTGTGGCCGAACCAATAACATCATGAAGGTGGTTCCATGCCTTCCATGTACAGTTGCAAAGTGGGGGTCAGATAACAATAAACCAATTAAAAAATATTTAAACAATTCCCAGTTTATCAACTTGGTTTCAACAGCTCAATGATTCCCTTATATAGGAGCTACCCCTGTTGATGCATTATCAAATAAGTGCAGGCACAAGCTATTAACACACCAAAAGTAGCATTTTGCTTAAATTTTTGATGAATATTTTATGGAAAAGATTTTTGTCAATCAGAAAACCTTGACTAGGAATTTCACTCATAAACTGTCTTGATAAATTTTTAGGAAGATTTTTTTTTATTGAAAGGGTTCAAAACATTAATGTAACAAAGTGTTACATTACAAATCAACAACTCTACATCTGATGCTTCAAGATAGCTTAGATGGCACCTACAACAGTATACTACTAATGCGTGTCCAAAAGATGTCCTGGAAACAACATCTAACTAAGCATCAAATTTATAGTGATATACCCCCCTTCCCATCTCTACAACCGTGGCACAGAGGAGAGCCTAGTTTGCTGGTCACTGTTTTTGAGCCAAGGACCAAATCATATCGAACCTTCTTCTTTGGGGACTACCATGTCCAAACAGAGGCTGTAGACCTTAAACATACCCTGATACCATAAGTAGAGATACTGGCTTGACCTTCAATGAGCTTAGAAGTGCAATGTGTAATAAAGATGGCTGGCAAAGATGTGTGTCATGGATCTCGACGGAAGTCGAAGGATGATGATGACATCTGATGCATCCGAGTACTTTTATTTTCCAAGATAAAATATACAGACACATGGATATTTGATTTTGATGTCGATTTGTGATTAATCACTCAGTAACATGTTTAATTCTCCAAGTTACTGCTACTATTAAACAAAAAGCACAGCAATATTTTGTTTCAGCAGCATATTACTTTTAACACCACAATTTGCCATTACTTTTAACATTATCTGACCTTCCATATTGTTTCTTACCTGACTCATGTAAAAGGCAGTCTTGAGATCTAGATATTTCCTCCATTTATCTACTAATGTTTCCTCTACTGATTTGAGTGTGTCGGAGGCTTTCCTAAATAATCTGGCAGTCTCATGAGCTAATGCGGATACAAGACTACTGGTGTGGTTGAGTGAGATTGCTCTTGCAAGGGTTACTATAAAAAGATAAATGAAAACATGTCTTAAATGCAACTTAAATACAAGAATAATCATTCTTGGAATAGCCCCTTTACATAAATTCTGAAAGTAGAGCCTATTGAAATATAAATAAACATGGTGCTGAATATACTCACAACTACAATACATATAACCGTGATAATGATGATGTTGGTAAAACAAAATCAATCCATTTTTTAAATAAAAAACATTTGTTAAAAGGGAATACAATAATAACAGCAGTCAGATCTTGAGAGAGCACAAGAAGCTACTGTTTGGTACTAACTGCTAAGTAGACTCTAGAGAGGAGTACTGAAATCCAAATGTGATGTATAACTGGACATCTCAAAGTATGATATAAAAAAATTGTTATAGAACCAGTTTTGAGTGAGGATGGACGATTATTAGTGCATGATAATGAATATACAGCACCTGTTTCAAGAGGGTTCCAACCTCTAACATGTTGGGCCCATTGAAGGCCTATTATAGTTAGATCAAATTTGTTCATGGATTTTTAGTGATAAAATTTGTTCATGGATTTTTAGTGATAAAATTTGTTCATGGATTTTTAGTGATAAAATTAGCCCATTTGCATAGCACATCTCCCGTGAGTGCCTCCCCCAATGTTAACCTACCTTCTGGTATTTTGACAGTACTGTATATTTTAATGTGTATAATTGTAGAATTCTATTATCTAAATCAGTTCCACTACCTGGCTTCATTTGAGTGCCCCTTCCCCCCCCCCCTCCCCCAGCATCAACCTACCTTCTTGTGCTTCTGCAGTACATTGTAATGAGTGTACAGACACTCCTTCAATCAGCTTCCAACTGGGTTTCAAAAATTCTTTTCAAAACAAGGTGAATTACATCAGTACAGTACCAGAAATGATAATAATTATACCTTCACTCGAAATAAAAAAGTATATTCAGACCAAACAGTTCGAACTTCTGGCCCAATTCTGTGGAAAACACTTGATATTAAACTCAAAATGTCTAAATCAATCAAACATTTCCGCAACCAATTTAAGTGTCACCTTATTTCAAATTACTGATTTTGTTCTGTTTGAAGCAACCTTTCTATGTTTGTTTGTGTGTTGTTGTTTTATGATATGTTGTTGTTGTTGTTGTTGAAGTTGCTATATTTATTTTGACAAATGTTATGTAATTTGCTTTAAACACTTTTGTCTTGTATTTAATTGTGGGTTGTGATTACCTCTGGCCATTGGCCTTTCGATCACATCCCCTATATCATTTTGTTTCAATTACTTGTGTTTTTAATTATATATTTTGTTGTTTTTTTGATATGGAAATAATAAATATGAATGAATGAATGAATGGGTGTGTTTGTAGAATTCTGCTATCTAAATCAGTTCCACCACTTGGCTTCATT
>JXSR01S004413.1:0-13650 GCA_000969725.1 Ophiothrix spiculata
ACTTTTGTATGGGCAGGGTGATTTTTGAGCAGAAATAAAACTGGCTCTGTTGAAGTTGGCTGGGAGAATTTGATTTTGTGTGATTGGAGTTAGTGGTATATTGGAGAATTAATGATGGCCTAGGTATGTTTTATATTTATCAAAGAGGATTTACATTCCAGCTTCTGATACAAAATATTTTATAAAATCAAGAAGAGTTTTGCTGCTATTGCTGGACTATTACGCTGAAATCGCCGTTAGATTTCCTGAGGAACTTTTTGCCACCTGGATTCCGGGACTTGTTAAACATATTAATACAGCAAGTTATATTCAAGATCTTTGTGCTTCAGAGACTGAAGAATCGTTCGGACTGTAACGTACACAGATTATATACTTAGGAAATTATGAGGATGTCACAACGATTTCTGTAAGTTTATTATGTAATATTCAGACAAAGTTGATTAAGGTAATGTGTGAAGAGAACTAAAAATGAGTATTATTAAACTGTAAGAAAATAGGTTTGTAAGAAAATAAGTTTTTTAATCAAGCACAGTGTATTTCTTTGCTTTATTTAAGTACCCGTGAGGTGATTTTGGCCTTGGTCATTTCAAATCTTTGACCATAACATACTTAAACAAATTTTATAGAGTTTCAACTCTATATAAAGTGGGTAGAATCCAATAACATTAAATAATGGATTAACGACAACTATTATCATTTATGAGAAATATGCAAATTTTGATCTTATTGCCTATTAAACTCTGTTGCCAGCATATTTACTTAATTTGATGGATAACTGATCTAAGTCTTGACAAATCTTGAAGTTGAAATAGTAAAAGAGATTGAATCAAAATTAAAAACAATCATTTTTCTTTATGAATTATCACTTTTTTACAACTAGTTACCTACATGTTACTAGGATAACTCCCAATATTTCAAATATGCTTTTTAAACATCCAATTATCCTCTAAAGAAATCTCATTTTTGAACAAGGATTTTAATCAGCTCAAAAATGTAATTACCTCAATTAAATAGGTAAAGACTTTCATATGTTTTTTGAATATCAAAGATAATTTACAAAGTGTCTTCAGTACGATTTGATATGTTGAAGACTTGGTAAGTAGAGGAAAATAGTGAAAAGACCCGAGGCAATCCTCAAAATAATGACTTAAGCTGAATTCAGACTCGACGCAAACGCAAACGCACGACGCACCGAGCATGTGTAGATTGTATTTTCGAGCTGAAAATTTAATGCACACATGCTCCGTGCATTTTATTAATTCAGGCTTTCACTGTATTCTTATGCTGATACTTCCAACCCTGGTAAGGCAAATTAATCCCAAGTAAATTGAAATGTTGTTTATTGGCTTGCTTTGAAAACTAGCAAGATTTTTATTTTGGCATTCATATCAAAATATACCTTAAGGATAGCAGTGTCTTGGTTGCTAAACAGACACACATAAACAATGAAAGTAAAGGCTCTGTCACACATCACCATATAGAGCCAAAACGTATGTTATTAGTGCGTTATTCGTACGTGTCTTGATGTGTGACAGATCTCTAATGGAGGGAGTACAGCTGCAGTTTAATTGATAAGAGTCCATCTACCGGTTACCATTCCTACTCAACTTATACTTATCAGGAAAGCCTCAAAAATTAGACTTTGACAATGAACTTTTTCTGAAAAAGTAAAATTTATCGCAAACCATTTGAATCTGATTTTTTATAATGTATTTTTAGTGTAGCAAAAAAGGACGTTGAGTTCAGTTATTGCAGGGGACTTGTTTGTTATTTTTCATTTTTAAATCGACAAAATCAGATATCATCTTCCTTGTTGTGTTATGCTTGTGTCTAAGGCCTGCATATACTGCATTAATTGTGAGCCGGACAAAATTTATTATAAACATATGCCTTGGCAAGAAAATTGATACCCAATCATTTGAATCCGATGTTTTACAATGTATTTCTTGTTATAGCAAAAACTTGCTTGTTTTGTTATTCTTGTTCATCTCAGGCCAGATGGATAAACACATACTGCATTAAATCATACAATTTGTTTTTGTTACATTTGTGGAAGTCTCTAGAGGTTTTGTTGATAACATCAATTGTTACAAAGTGGTATCTGCTGACAATGGCCTCTTTCACATGTTGCTCATATTATGCTGTGTTATGCTGCATCATGTAAAGACTTTGCAAGAACTTAGCATGACGGAATATTAACAATGAAACATATAGAAACTTACTTGACGATTTTGAGTGTAATTGGTGACTCATCATGAGAATAATTGTTTCTCCTCCTTGGCTGTTCTAACTATATCTGGTTTTGTTATGAACTCTGCTTAATTTGTGATACCAAACCTGATGAATCTTTTCACAGATATAGAACTATGAATTCCACAAAATCAAATGCAAACCTACTATATCAAAACTAGTTCACAGTTATTGTAGATCAATATTCTTGAGGCAGCAAGCTCTTTTTGGAATGTCTCATTCACAATGCAATAATCCAGGGGAATAATTCATCTCAGAATATAATTATAGGATGTTGAAAATAAAACAGCAAACAGAGCAAAGATTTCTTGAATAAACTTTAAAGTTCTATGGGAAGGTCATATAAGCTTTTTTGTAATACAGGGACAATAAATAATAGTATTTTTCAATCAATAGGTTTAGTATCTTTGAAAGTTCATTATTATTATTATAAATCAAGTAACTTGCCCTAAACCTATATGTCACAGTCAAAATAAAACAATTTAGGACAACAATGAGGTCAAAATTTAGATACAGCTTTTGATATCAGCAGGGCATGACTATTAAGAAACAAATTCTTAAGAAACATAGGTATGTGATAAAATACTGGCATATCATTATTGCAGAAAACTTTTTTGATTCAATAACATGAGAATATGAGAATGCTAAATTTGTCATTAAGTAGTCCATTTTAAAATAGAATACTAAGCAATTCCTGGAGCTGTTGGTACAGCATACCATATAGACATGGAGTACAGTTTGCAACCAGAAAGGTATAAAACGAGTCACGTAATATCAATACATGTCGACTCTTGGGTAAATCTCAATTTGAATCAATTATACTCTTTACTTAATGAAAGTTAACTTGCATATTAGGATTCAGGCTACTAGACAGAAATGTGTTTTTATGATCTTGTGTCAGATTTTTCACAATGTAAATTCATCTTCTTCCCCAGTATATATAAGAGTTTGTACAAGTTTGGACCAAGACTACATTTTTTTCTTTTCTAAGCATGACGTAAATCCATGTCTGATATTTGCCAATGTTCTCCTAAAATGGCATTTATGGAATAACAGCAGCAGATATAAAAGCTAAAGGCATTACATATTAGCCAAGGGCATTAAATGTATTCTTAGAACATTTCTCTATTATTATGGCACTTAACATGTAGAGTGGTCTAGTAATAACATCTAAAAATGTTTGCATCATTATCACCAAGAGTGTTATTTTGACCTTTAGAACCTGTGTGAAAAGTGTGAAAATAATATTTTAAAAAACCCATATTTTTATAGTACTCTTCATCCAAGCAATGTTGCAAAATATCTATCTTCAGTGACTGTAGACCGTGGGCCTATTATTGCCCTCCACCTTTGTTGTGACCTTGGGTGATTAATGGTAGACCCCAAAGTCTCCAGTCACCTTAAGTAGATAGTTTGTAGCATTGCCGTCATGAGGTATCAAATGTTTGGTAAACATATATAAGTAGTAGCTACTGATGTTTTACCTACAGTCATATATGCCAACAATGTAAAAATGAATATTGGATTTATGTAATTTCTTAATTCAGTGTTAAGTGTGTAAAGTTAAGTGAGTAATATGAATGAAAATCGTCTATAGTTTTTGAAGAGTGAGATAATACATTAGCTTAAAGTAGGTCAAAAGTATGAAATAAGTTTGCAAAGACTTCTTGCCTGAGGATTAGATATTCAAGCTTACACACTATTTATTGTCCACAGTATTGTATTTACAGCAGCTGCATACAGGATTAGTAGACCCTGTGTATAATGCAAAGCTGTGCTGAAGCTAATATATTATGCCTTCAAGATTCTTATAGCAAAGTTTACTGCTTTTTGATTAACTCTGATTCTTATGTTCTAGTAATTATTTTCCTTAATAGGCAATGTTTTATATGACAAAAATGTCATAATCATATTCTTGTCATTTGCAAATATGACAAAAGGGTAAAATCTCTAAGGCATCAAACTACACAAAAGCAAACCCCTTGTGAATTTAATTGTCTGAAATTTACATTTTTAAAATGATTGTCAAAATTAGGTTCAGAAGAAAATTGTCGACTACATTAAGTAGGTCAGCAGATAGAATTAAGTTTGCGTACCAAACTGCCTTGGGTATGATTTTAGCTTGCATGGTATTCATTAACCGAAGTTCAGATTTTTTGTATTAATGACTGCATTGACTAGAGCTGATGAGTGCATTGCTTATGTTAGACAATTAGAAATTATTACATTGCATAGTTCACAACAAATTATTATTGATGGGTAACTTACTTGAAAAGTGTTTTCAAGTTCTTTTCCTGAGAAAGTTATACACACTCAACTTTAACGTCACTAAGACTTTAACCGTCAATATTGTAAAAGTGTGCAGAAGCAGTAACCAAGGTCATTTGCCTGCTTATGTTACACTCTGGGCAAATATACTGCGATGGACACTGATTAACACCAGCTATTGAATGTGATATACTTTTACAGAAAGGGCTTTGAGCTGTTTTGCTATTTGGACAACTAAACTAGCAGTCTTAAATGTTACATGGGTTTTGAAAACTTGTGCCATGTTATTTCATCTGTGATAATTTCATTAGTATACATTTAAACTTAGCCTGAAGATAGTGTATGCCATGCATATGTGAGTGGTTACTTTGAAGCTTATCCTAAACAAAGCTGATCAAATTAGACTGACCTCAGGCTAGAAATTTATAAGGCATTAAAGTGGTCAATAAATGGTCACTCTCTGTAGTTCATTTGCTCAAGTGTCAATAATTTTCCAGAGAAAACTCATAAAAAAGCAGTGGTCTGAAATATTGTTTTACTAACAATGATGTGCTGTATGAGAGTATTGGTTGTGCTCATGGATCAACTCAATACTGGAAGTTTTTTAGTTTTCAAATCCAATATAAAATACTCACAACTGATATATTCTAACTCTTTTCAGAAGCCTTGTTCTCTTTGGTTTAGTGATGATGTTATAGACTGTCAACACATCTTGGACACCACGCAATGGACAAGGATGAGGGGCAATACAAACTCAACAAAATTTATGGACAAATATTTAACAAGAATTGGCAACCAAACAAGTTGAAGTCATCCAAGTTGTCTAGTGTTGCCAGTCTATAACATCACTTCTGAACCAATCAGTGTTGAGTGAACAAGATTCCTGAGATATATCAGTTCTGAGTATTTTATGTTGGATCTGAAAACTAGAAAACATTCACATATTGACATTTATGAAAAATTTAGATGAATCTATTTCAAGTCATGCATTAAAAATGCTTACTATATATGTGTTCTTTTAATTCTTGAAAAAGATCTATAAAGGTGACAAATTTTAAATCTGAATTAGCACAGTGGGTTTAATCATTTACAAATGAGACTTGTAAGTGTAAATTGGATAAAGTGATTTGATCATACTTCTTAAAAATACATGAACTCATGTATAGAAAATAAAGTAAATTGAATCAAATTACATATTACAAATAACAATTACTTCACAAATTGTAATAAACTATTTTATTATTTATCTTACTGTAAATAACTGATTAATGATTAATTCTAATACTGATTTAAGTTAAATCAACATCATATATTTCAATAAATAAGGTAACTAAAATTAATGAGGCATAAATATTGATGTTTATGTAATGAGAAAGATGGATAAATTAATATATCTTACAGTGTGTCCCAATAAAAAGTGTGCAAATTTACACTCTGTGCCAAAACCAAAATATGATGCGAAGTTTATAATAATGAAATAATAATTGTAAAAACATCTGCAAATATTTTGATTATCTTGTTCATTGATGTTATAGCATAAAACAAGTTGAAGTGTGAATTAATAGTGTTTATATGTAGAAAGTAGAGATGTGTATGGTTCTTACAGCTGTGCTTTTCAAAGGAGAATGGAAGAATGGAGAATAATGTTTAAGGAAGACTGTGTGGGAGACTGAATTGTCAAATAAGCATGCATAATTCTACAGCAATCTTAATTCTTAAAATAGAAAATTGAAACACAAACAAATGAAAAATAGAAATGAAAGATACACTTTTAAAAAATTTGAAATGGTTTATTCATGAACACAAGATACCATTGTCAAATCTAACTGTATCTTTTAATTCATGTCACACAGAATAGCAATCCGGTTCTCATTGATCAAATTGAAATTCTAGGCACGTTTAGTGTTCCCCACTTGCAACCATTTGCCCTGTAGTGTACATTAATATAACACAAAGACAAAACAATGTATAGCAATGCTGTTCAACATGTTTTGTAGTGGCTCCTCAGGAAGTAGTGAAAAGCAAGCGTTTAATTATGGTTCAAATTTTAGCTATGGCTGTAATGCTCAAGTAATATGTAGAAAGAGTAGTCAGCCGAGACCTTGTGGAGCTAGCACGCTACAGCGGAAAAAACCTAACAACAATACATCTAACCCTTATGTGGGTTTTGCTTGCTATGGCGTTCCAGCTCGACCAGAGTGTGGCCTGCTACTCTTCCTATATGCGACCTAAAGATTAATTACTGTACAGATGACAATAGTTTGATTCAGTGTTACCTTTTTAATAGTTTTGTGAGTGGAAGAATAGGTCCTGAAACATTAGGGGATTAACAAAACACACTAAACTGTTTATAAAGGCAAAAAATCAAGTGGTTCCAACTGATATGAATTAGCTGTTAAGGTTGGTCAACTACCAATTGAGACTTGAAGGGTCCCATAAAAATAAGATATTAAACAAACTCTTTTGAAAAACCACTGATTCAGCATTTCTTGATATGGTCAAGGATGTCTAATTTAAAGACCGGATATTAGCTTATCTCATCAATATGACATCTTTTATTACTTGCTTCTTCTGAGAAATAAGCAACATGGGAAAACAACATCATAAAGATGCTCAAATTTAGGTTAATCTTCTTTTGTCTAGCTTTGATGAGAATGGACATCAGAGAAAACGCAACCACATGGGTATAGAGTGAAGCATTGTGGGATGTGTTTTTGAGTTTTCTGTATTAAAGCAAGCCAGGGTTAACATAAATCAGCTTAAAATAAACAATTCATCCAGGTAGTTTTAACACAGTGGTTAAAGAGAATTCTCAGTTTTAACTTCTTTGACATTTCCTGATAAACACTGATATGGTGAAGAAAGCGTTTTTCCAGATATTAACAATTACATGTTATCTTTTTATGAGATGTTTTTTTTTCTTCTGAGAAATAAAAAACAAGGAATCAATTTCATAAAGATTATCATAAGTTGGTTATTATTCTTTTGTCCAGCTTTGATCAGACTGGACATTATTGGAAAGGTTACTATATTAGTATTATGGGAGGATAACATAAGTATTGATAAACCCAGGGGTCAAAGAAAATTTTATCCACTTACACTCTGTTGACATTTCCTAATATGATATCTGAAATGTAGTTTAATGTATAGACCAGGCATCCTCAATTAAATCTTGCGAAGTGCCAACTTGCAATAAATAAAAATCAGAAGTGCCACATTCCAATAGCAGCGTAGCGAGCAAAGTGATTGGGGTCCAGGGGCAAAGCCCCTTGCAGGGGTTCCAGAAGCTCCTGGGTTTTAGCCTTTTTTGAGTGGAAAAGAATGGCTTTCTGAGCATGTTTTTTCGTGGAAAACATTACATTGCGGTATGTTCGATGCAAAATCTGGATGTCGTAACGATGCAGGTATACAGGCCTATGATAATTACGGCGGTCAGTTATTTGGATATTTAAGATCAATGAGATCAATTTTAATGTTTGGCCAATTTTATTAACAAATAATCTATTCATTTTTTTTTATGGGTCCGCGCGCGCTCCACTTGGGAACGTACGGCGCACCGCTATTTGCGGATGCCTGGTATAGACATTGACATATCAGTTTTATACAGAGTGTCCACGAGTGATCTATACCCAGTTTCAAAAAATCAGAAAAAATATTAAAACATAATTTTTCATAAAAACAACAGCTTTTCTATAATAGTGGACAAGTCTTCTACATGTTCCAAAGGTTTCATCAAAATATCATTCTTCAATGCTTTGTGTGGTGATGTAATTGAAAATTATTGCAAACGTGGTTTTGAACCGTACAAATAATCATGCAGGTATAAATTAATACTTGTAATATGCACACTTACCAATGTGTGTAAAGTTCAATGAATACAACTTGACCAATTTCAAATTTTCTTTCTTATCTTTTGTAATTTTCTATGATCTATAAAAAGCATCACGTTGCAGACTTTTGAAACTATTCTGATTCAGAATAGCATGATAGTCCTAATCAGATATTGAGCAGGACATCATACTGGCAGTCAAGTTGAGAAACCACAGTTCTGATGATAATATCAACATAATTCTGCGCGTTGAGGTTTCCATCGACAAATATTGGCCCTAATATTTTTTTTTCACCCATGATACTCATTCAAACCACTAACTTCTGGTTGTCATTAGCAATGCAAGTTTTCTAGATGGGTTTTCCTTGGACACGTAACATCTAACATTGTTTTTACTTGTCATTGTGAAGTTGTTGAAGCACAACCAAAACCGTTCATTTCTTTCTCAAGGACACCCCTTTCAATCCATCACAGTCAATCAATAAAACCTAAATTGCATTTTACAGTGGTCAACAGTCCGATTTTCAACGTCGATTTTCAACCATTTCCACAATACCAGCCCATATGGATGATATACCACCACGAAGCCCATGACTCAAAGTTTTGGAAAATGGTTGTTGTTTTAGTGTGGTTGCCATGGTAACCAGGCTAGGCCTCTGATTGGCCAAACACGGGAACAAACGTAACTCAAAAACCAATTGTTGCAGTACTTTCAAACTTGGGAGGGTGGTACATAAGAACAATACGCACAAAACCATGAAGCCGGATTTTTGATACGGTTGCCATGGTAACCGGGAGCCGACCAATCAAGACATTCTTAACCGTAATTCAAATTTGAAAATAGATATTGAAAATCCGGCTTCATGGTTTTGTAGCTCTTAATTAGCTTAACATCTGTGCAAAATTTCATGACTGTACCATGTTTCGTTTATGAGTTACGTTTGTTCCCGTTTGGCAAGTTTGCGCATTTTCCTATTTTGAGATATTAACGAAAACATTTTTGAAATTCTAAAATTTGGTAAAACTGAAAAAATTGATACTTTCATTAATTGTGGTTATTGTATTATTAAAGATAATTAATTTACAAACAATTTGAGCCCATTTTGGTTAAAATCGGATAAAAAATAGCGGTTTTACAGATTTTTCAAAATTAGCAGTGTTAAATATAGCAGGTTGAGGTAAAATAAAGAAATACATAAGAATTGCGATCAACCATGAAATTTTGATTGGATATGATGTTTAACGTATTATCTTGATGAAATAATCAACTCATTTCAAAAAACATGTTAATAATTTGCAGAAAACTAATTTAAACCGAAAATGCTAAAAATCACAAGTTGTATGTTTTTGCCATACAAATGTATAGGAAAATCATCGAACTATTTGTGACATCCGAACTTAAAACGATCATAACTTTGGAACCACAAGTCCGATTGAACTCAAATAAAAAGCATTTGAAAGCAAAAACTTGGCAGTTTTATGTAATGCATTTATCTCAGTTTTGCTGTTAGAGCAAAATTTTGAAATCTGTGACCACTGTACCCCCCCCCCCCTTAACTCTAGAAAAGTAAAAAAGGGTCTTAGTGTAGTCAGTTTTAATCGAATGTCACAAAGTTACAATTCGTAAAATATACCCTGTTTGGAAAAATCTCTAACTTTTCACAGGAACATGCAATTTAAAAAATTCAATAAAACCTAAATTGCATTTTACTTTTTAACTCTATGTCCCATATAATGTCCCATTATAAACCATTAAGGTAAATAATGGGACATTATTGAAGTTTAAACAATTTTATGAATTATCACTCTTTAACAACTAGTTACCTACATTTTACTAGGATAACTCCCAATTTTCAAAAATACTTTTAGACATCCAACGTACTACTGAAATCTCATTTCAGAACAAGGATTTTTATCAACCCAAAAAATGTAATTACTTCAATTAGAAAGGCTTTATTATCTTCTCTGAATCTCAAAGATAATTTGCAAAGTGTCTTCAGTACGATTTGATATGTTGAAGACTTGGTAAGTAGAGGAAAATAGTGAAAAGGCCCGAGGCAATCCTCAAAATAATGACTTGAGCGTTTCATTGAAACCATTAAGGTAAATTGAATTTCTGTCAAGCTTCTGTCTGTATCTGTTACAGTGAGTTTATTGTTTACCGATAAGGAACACTTTAATGACTTGATAATGCATTCAATTTACTTAGCATTCCACAGAATAGGATTTTAGCATAATTGTAATGGAGATTATATGAATTCAGGGTTTCACTGGATTCTTATGCTGATACTTCCAACCTTTGTAAAGCAAATTAATCCAGAGTAAATTGAAATGTTGTTTATTGGCTTGCTTTGAAATCTAAAGTAAGATAATTATTTCGGCATTCATATCAAAATATGCCTGAAGGTTAGTAGTGACACATCACCATATACATTTCATGATGTGTGGCAGGGCCCTAATGGAGGGAGTATAATTTCAGTTTAATTGATAAGAGTCCATCTGTAGGTTACCATTCCTACTCAACTTAAACATATCAGAAAAGGCTCAAAAATTGGACTTTGCCAAAGAACTTCAAAAACTGAATATATGCTTAAATGCATCCATTTTGAATACATCCATCCAAACCTCCAGCTCAATTAAAAGTCAAACGTAGCCACGTGTGGAAGCTGTTGACAAATAGGAGACAACAAAATTAACAACAATTTTTTTTTAACCTATCTTTAGATATATTTTGGTACCAGCACACCAAAAGTATTATGGATTGATTTTTATAAAAAAATCAAACATTTAAAAATGTTTTCTTATTTAAGTTGTCTTTCCCTCAATAATGTAATTATTTGCCCATAGTGTGCATAAATTGTGCATGGAGAGACAAATAATGACAACACTGCTTGACTGCAACAGAAATGTGCTTTGTGGAGCACAGACCAATTTCTAAAAGCTTGTTATATCTGGGATGATTCGTTTTGAGGGCTTGCCATACTTGTAGACCAAATCAAAATGTGGCATGAACTTTTTCTGAAAAAGTAAAATTGATGCCAAAGCATTTGAATCTGATGTTTTACAATGTATTTTTAGTTTAGCAAAAAAGGATGTTGAGTTCAATGATTGCAGGAGACTTGGTACTTGTTTGTTATTAGTCATCTTTAAATCAACAAAAACAGACATCTTCTTTGTTTTGTTATTCTATATTAGTCTGAAAAACCCTTTTCAATGTGGGCGGGACCAAATCACACCGTGCCTGAACATCAAACCAATCAAATTGATCATCAAGTCATGCAGCAATTGATTAATCGTAATAGTGAAAAAGTTTTTTTCAGGCAAATATATATTCTTTCTCAGGCCTGAATATACTGCATTAAATGTGCATTGGACAAAATGTATTACAATCGTATGCATGAGCAAGAAAATTAACACCCAACCATTTGAATCTGTTGTTTTACAATGTATTTCTTCGCAAATGAAGAGATTCATATTTCTTGTTGCAGCAAAAACATCCTTGTTTTGTTGTAGTTCCTGTCAGGCCAGACGGATAAACACATACTGCATTAAATCATGCAGGTTGTTTTGTTACATTTGTGGAAGTCTAGATGTAAAGGGTTCTTGATAACATCAAATTTTTGGTATCTGCTGTACATGTTTCTCATATTATGCTGTGTTATGCTGCATCCTGTTAAGACTTTGCAAGAATCTAGCATGGGATAATGTTACCAATGAAACATATTGAACCTTCTTGACAATTGTGAGCATCATGGTTGATTCTCATCATGAGAATGTTTGTTTCCCCTTCTTGGCTAACTATCTCTGGTTTTGTTATGGGTTTTATATAAGTTGTGATACCAAACCTGATGAATATTTTCAAATATATAGAACTACAGGGTGTGCCAATAAAAACGCAAGATTTTTTGTGAATTTTCCGAGAGAATTAGGCTACATGTAATAAAAACTGTTATTAAATGTTATTGTACATAATCTCAGCTTCAAATAGCATTTTGTTTCATAAAATTTGAGCATTTAATTCTGAAGTTATTACAAGTTCTGCGAAGCCATTAAAAATTGGGTTGGTCTGATTTCTTGATCTCAATTCCATGATCAATAACCAAAAGTAGGTGGCAATCAAATCATTAAATGATAAGTTACTTCATCTCCAGATGAAAACTTCTTTCGCTTACTTGCATTTTTTGTTTAGTGTTATATCAAAAGCTCATTAAAAGTAACCAATCAAGCCAAAAAGGATGTCAGAATAACTTTTATAATTGTCAGAAATAACGATTTCAATTGTTTTCTATCAAAAATTTCATATTCAACGTTTCTCCAAACTGGAATGTAAGTTAGTTTCTGAATATCTGGCATGATGTGAACCTTGATTGTAAAATTTATCTTGATACGCAATGTAATTTTCCTCAAAAATTACGATTGCAGCTACTGCCTCCGAGTCTCACATTTTATCTATTAATTTTTTATAATAAAAGGTTAATACAAAAGCCATTGAATTTTTTGTTTTATTTTAGAGCTGACACTGACTGAAATATACCACAACTAAAACCAGCAAAGCTGAGACTGTTAAAACTAAATTTCATAATTGCTTATTAATTGCTTATAATTCTTTCTTCAAATCGATCATATGTTTTGTTTTCAATGAAAATAATTGACCAATAATATCTTTGAGCCACAAATAATTGTAAAATTAGTTTAGCGGGTTTAAATTTATAGGGGCTAATGTCTTGGATGCATATCAACATACTTCATCGGATGACCACAAATCGGACCAGATTGAAATTTGTGCTCCATTTTGAAAATGCTGTATCTCTGGACAGGAATATCCGAATCGGATGAAACAAAAGGCGTAATGAAGGGGAGACGCTCTTTTTTAATATCATTAATGTTTTGATGAGATGGCCTGCTTATATTTTAAATATTTTTGTTTTCAAATCTTGCGTTTTTATTGGCACACCGTGTATGAATTCTATAAATTCTAATGCAAACGTACTATATCAAAACTGGTTCACAGGTAGTGAAGATTAAAATACTTGAGGCAATTACCTCTTTGGGGAATGTCTCATTCACAGTCCAATGTGTAGCAGGGGAATAATTCAACTTAGAATCCTATTATGGGATAATGAAAATATAACAGAAAGCATGATGATAGTATAATAACAAGAAGGTCAAAGATTTCTTGGAGGTTCTATGCGAAGGTTGTCCAAGGTACTTCCCCAGTATATATAAGAGTTTGTACAAGTTTGGACCAAGACTACATTTTTTTCTTTTCTAAGCATGACGTAAATCCATGTCTGATATTTGCC
>JXSR01S004413.1:31036-41606 GCA_000969725.1 Ophiothrix spiculata
ATAGAATGGGAAATCACCTAAAATTGCAAAATATGAATCTTTCAGAAAAAGTCCCTTTCTGTAGCAATCAAAGATTTCAATAATTAAGCTTCTCTAATTAAACAATTAATAAACAAAAACAAACAATTCAGTTTCACATAACAATATGCTTTTACAGAAAGGGTTGTGAGCTGTTTTGCTATATGGACAGCTAAACTAGTTATGTAGTCTAAAATGTTACGTAGGTATTGAAAACTTGTGCCATGTTATTTCATCGGTGATGATTTCATTAGTATACAATTAAAATTAGCTTGAAGGTATTGTATGCCATGCATATGAATGGTTACTTTGAAGCTTATCCTAAACAAAACTGATCAAAACTTCGATATTGTAAAAGACACCAAAGCATCAACTAAAGTAATTTGCCTGCTTATGTTACACTGTGGGCAAATATACTGTGATGGACACTGATTAACACTAGCTATTGATTGTAATATGCTTTTACAGAAAGTGCTGTGAGCTGTTTTGCTATATGGACAGCAAAACTAGTCATGTAGTCTAAAATGTTACGTAGGTATTGAATATACTGAGATGGACACTGATTAACACTAGCTATTGATTGTGATATGCTTTTACAGAAAGTGCTGTGAGCAGTTTTGCTATATGGACAGCTAAACTAGTTATGTAGTCTAAAATGTTACGTAGGTATTGAATATACTGAGATGGACACTGATTAACACTAGCTATTGATTGTGATATGCTTTTACAGAAAGTGCTGTGAGCAGTTTTGCTATATGGACAGCTAAACTAGTTATGTAGTCTAAAATAATACGTAGGTATTGGATATAGCAAGATGGACACTGATTAACACTAGCTATTGATTGTGATATGCTTTTACAGAAAGTGCTGTGAGCTGCTTTGCTATATGGACAGCTAAACTAGTTATGTTGTCTAAAATGTTACGTAGTTATTGAAAACGTGTGCCATGTTATTTCATCGGTGATGATTTCCTTAGTACACATTTAAACTTAGCTTGAAGGTTTTGTATGCCATGCATATGTATGGTTGTATTTATAAGACTGATCAAAACAGACTGTGATTAAAACAGACTGACTTAAAGGCATTTAAATATTCAGTAAATGGTCACTTTCTGTAGTTCATTTGCTCAGATTTGTTATATAAGTGAGAAGGATTTTCCCCAGAGAAATCATAAAACAAAAACAATTGGTCTGACATTTTGTTTTTACTAACTTTAATGTGCTGTATGAGAGTATTGCTTGTATCAACTCAATAGTGAAAGTTTTCTAGTTTTCAAATCCAATATAAAATACTCACAACTGATATATTTCAGTTTCTCTCAGGAACCTTGTTTACTCAATACTGATTGGTTCGGTGATGATGTTAGAGACTGGCAACACTAGATGACTTGGATGACTTCATTTTATTGTTAATGATTTGTCCATAAATTTTGTCGAGTTTATATTGCCCCTTGTCCTTGTTTACCACTAAATAAACAAGGAGGGGCAATACAAACTCGACAAGAGTATATGTCATCCAAACTTTGTAAACTTGGTGGTAAGAGTGCAGGCCTTGTACCCATATTGTTGGACTGATTCTTGAATTCAAG
The DNA here is from genome assembly GCA_000969725.1 of Ophiothrix spiculata. NCBI lineage: Eukaryota > Metazoa > Echinodermata > Ophiuroidea > Amphilepidida > Ophiotrichidae > Ophiothrix > Ophiothrix spiculata. The sequence goes on from JXSR01S004413.1 coordinate 32,643, forward strand.
AAAAAGTGTAGATAAAATGACCTCGGAAGAGAAGAGTTCCTAATCTTTGACAGCTTGTTGCATGATCTCCATGCAGAATCATATTGATTTGAAATGGTGTCTTCTAAATGAAAAATGTTTTTATGCAGTGAAGAAGAGATGTTAATGATTCTTACAGCTGTGCTTGTCAAAGGAAAATGGGGAATAATGTTTAGGGAAGACTAACTCTTGTGGGGAGACTAAAATTATCAAAATTTATAAATGTCACACACAATCTTAATTCTTTGCAAAATTGAAATTGAAACACAAACAAACAAACAAATGAAAAAGAGAAATGAAAGATACACTTTAAAAGAATTAAAGACTCCCGGACTCAAGTAAAATTTCAAATTACGAAAAAACACCCTCATTTTGAAAGAAATCTAGTGATAATTTTTGTTCTTGTTCAAAGATTTAAAGTGAAACTTTCATCATTTGATTCATTTGTCCGTTTTAGAACACTTTGATTATTTTTAGAATAAAAAATTGTTTAGTCTGCTTGTTAGTCCCGGACTATATTTGTTCTTTTTGGAAAAAAAAACCCCAACTGTTCCTGAACAGACAAATGGTTAAATTATAGTAAATCCAGTATAGATCTATAACTTAGGACATAAATTATCACAGAATACAAAAAACCTGTTTTTTTTTTCAAGGAATCAATTTCACTTGGTCCAGGACTAACTTTAGTCCTGTTTTGTACATACAAACCCTAGGGTTTAAACAGGGTTTCATGCTAAAATGTTTTATAAGGGCCAAATATCAACTAGTAGCAACTGACAAGAACCAGCGGTTCAGTGTGGTCACATACTGATTGAGACTTGATGGATCGCATAAAAATAAGATGTTAAACAAACTTAAAAAAGCAAAACTGATTCATCATTTCTTGATATGGTCAAGGATGTCTATTATGTCTTATATCAATATGACGTCTTTTACAATTTGCCTCTTGTGAGAAATAAGCAACATGGTAAAACAACATCATAAAGATACTCAAATTTAGGTTAATCTTCTCTTGTCTAGCTTTGATCAGACTGGACATTAAAGAAAAGGCAACCACATTAGTATAGAGTGAAGCATTATGGGATGTGTTTTGGGGTTATTTGAAGACAAGCCAGGGTAGAAAGGATTAATTGAACTTACAAATATAGCATTTATCTTGGAAGTTTCAACAGAGTGGTTAAAGAGAATTCTCAGTTTGAACTTCTTTGATATGTCCTGGTTAAACACTGATATGGTGAAGTCTGGATATTGACCAATCATGGTATCTTTTTATGAGTTGTTACTTCTTCTGAGAAATAAAGAACAAGGAAAACCACGTCATAAAGATAATCATAAGTAAGTTAATATTCTTTTGTCTGGCTTTGATCAGACTGGACATTATTGAAAGGCAACCATATGGGTATAGTGCTTACCAGGGAGTGCTTAGTTTTATGGGAGGATTAAATGAGCTTTTACCAACCGTGATCGTCACTCAGCTTATTGCCAACAGCACCTTCACTACTTTTGGGTACTGTGCCTTTCAAAATGCTGCCCCTTACCTATCACAGTGAGAAGATCGACCACAATTTCATCGTTCAAGAAACCAACAAAAACTCACCTTTTTCCAAAGTAGTGTTTCCACTGTTTTCAGCATTTACTTTTTAGGTAGCCTCAAGAATGTAGCTTTTGAGTTGTAGCTTAAAGATGTTTGTAAAGTATGTATTTTGTTTGTTGTAAAGCGCTGTGGTTGTGCCTTGATGCATAACAGCGTTATATAAAAGCTGGCTATTTTTATTATTTATTAATATAGCATTCATTCCTGTTAGCAAAGAGGTCAAAGAAAACTTTCTCCATTTAAGCTTTTTGACATTTCCTAATATGATATCTGAAGTGTAGTTTAATGTTTAGATATTAACACTATGGTATTTTTTATGAGTTTCTCATAAACAACAAGAAAAACATTGTCATAAAGATATTTAAAGTAGGATAATCTTTTTTTACCCACATTTTATTGGACTGGACATCAAGAAAAATGCATTAACATTGGTTTAGAGCTTAGAGCTTAGAGCTGTATGGGTGCTACCTTGTGGAGGTCATTTCAAACAAGGTTCTGTTTGTGTGACTATAATGAAAACAGGCAACCACTTAGGTAAACGGCACTATAATAAATTTTGGACTTTATTTACATGATTTCAAGAAGCAATGTATACCTTTAACATGATATAATATATAATCACTTCCCTGAAACACTAAATTTTATAAAGTGCATGATGTATTATGGCAATTGAGGAAAACACTTGTAATAACAATGCCTTCAGCTTGTCTGGATTGCATGTGAGAAAAAGATATCCCTTTCTTTCAATGACGGCATTGTATGAATTCAGTGTTGTGTGCACTATCTGACAGTAAGGAATCCTTATATGTTGTCCTTTTTTATTCAGTAATATATAAATATCAAAAATCATTAAAAAAATAATCTGACCATTTGCAGGAAAACTGCAACAAGTACTACTATTTATAAGGGTAAAGTATTTAGTGGAGCTCGGGGCTGACTAGGACCACAATATTAACTCTTGAATGCTGAAGGCAGTTGAAGTAAGTCTATACAAGTTATTGGTTTGTTTACAAATTAAATGTATTTAGAAGTACATCATAAATTTTCACTTAAACTGTTTTCTGACTTATAATATAGTCCAAGGAAGACATCCTGGTACTTCAGGAAAGAAGTTTCATCTCTTGACGAAAGCAGTTGCAATAATACTGTCTTCAAGGAGTCGACATAAAATGTCACTTATTGATTGTGTTATATATGAGCTCAGGGTAAAGCAGGTACTGGATAGCAAGTTTTAGGCATTACTTTAAATGATAGTAAGTGGTCTTGAAATCATTTCCATTTACTCAAAATGTATTCCCTTTCAAATATGTTGTCATTAGAATGATGATGACAATAATATAAAGTTTTCAACCTCAATGGCCTCGTGGTACCTTGTTGTATATAAAGTAACTAGTTGTATGCTGATAGATAACTAGAAATGGACTTCGATCTATTAGCTCTGACCAGCGAAACAAATGTCTCAGAAATCATTGTCATTTCTTAAGCTAACAGAATCTGAAGTGTTGTAGTGAGACAAGCTAATGGTTGATATTGAAATTGATTCCTTTTTAATTTAGTCTATGTGTCAAAGTGAAGGATATTCAATTTCAAATTGCTGTGGCATGAGCTGATGGGGAGCTTGTGTCTGATGTGTATATTTTAGTTATTTTACCCTTTATTTTTGAGTAATGATAAAATCAAATAAAGGTTTATTAGTTTGTGTTGCCTTCAATATAGGGATGTGTTTTTGTTATCAGATTGTGGGTTTTTTTTTGCCATATTTCACAACTATAGCTGCTATAATGAAGGATTTTTTGTTTTGTTTTTGATCCCTTCATTCATTATCTAAGTACTAGCCTCAAAATCTTTAGTCAATGCTCCATTCTTTGTCAGCAAGAACAAGACCTTTTCAAGACATGATAACTTGAGATCACAAGTTTAAGCATTCATGTTCTCCCTGATTGAAGGGACCATTCATATAATAGATAGATGTTGTGATCAAAAGTATAAATTTACATAAATTTTATAAAATTGTAGCATCAACAACAGGCAGAATCAAACTCTGTTGAACTGCAGAACTGTTCTTCTTCAAACAGAATCCAAATTTTAAGAGTCATAATACAACTTTTATACTAAATCTTAGGTTAAGAAAGTGTCAAAAATGATCCCAAATAAATACACACTTTTCATGAAATGCAACAACCAGTGTGCATTTAAAAGGAATAATATCATATAAGAACATATTCAGTGTGTGAATGTATGAATGTATATTTTCTTTAGCCTTCAAAAATACTGTTAATTAAATCCTGCTGATAAATTTCCCAAGTGTGACCCAGACAGCATTACAATGACTTCGGCTCTTCAACCATGGTTTTCTTTCATGCTTTGTAAATCTTGGAACATTTCACTGACAAAAAAATGTTTCAGTAATCATCAAGAATTATAAATACACTTGTATGAAATACATTGAGTACAGTGAACTCTAGATTTCAAAGCTTCTAAAATACTCTCCATATCCAAATGAAATAATCATCAAATTTTTCAGTTTTACATCGAATCTACTATTAGCCAATTTTAGAGTTTCAACTCTTTAAATTGAGAGTAGAATTTTAGTCCTTGCCAACAACATTTAATAAATAATGGATTAAAGAAAACTATTCTCATTTCTGAAAAACATGCAAATTTTTATCTTGTCCAATTCCTTTAAACTCTGTTTCCAATATATACAAGTAATTTATGGGTAAACTTGTAAACTGATATAAATAGGAAAATGGGACATTTTTGAAATTTAAACAACCAGTTAATTGATAAATTCTCCCACAGGTCAACAAATTGAAGATTTTTCGCCAATTGTATTATTAGGACAAGCTACACGAGAGCTTGGAATGTATATCCATGTAGATTCCTTAGATGTACAAACATACATTCAACTTAATATATTTGTGGGTCTAACACACTGCATGTGCGTGCGCGTTAAATCAAATAAATTAATGTCAGTGCTTATTTAGCGCTTTTTCCAGAATTGATCAAAGCGCTTTACATTTATTCTGTTACCGCTAGAATATTACCAACTAATGCGGCTGCCTTACAATCACGGCACCTTTTGAGTATATTTCAAGTAACTACCCATGCTAATGCTTGGGTCGACGATGCAATTAGAATAAATGTCTTGACATAACCCATTGGCCGTAGCAGGGATTTAACTCATAACCTTTTGATTCGTAGTCCTGCGCTGTTCCACTAGACCACATGAGCATTAACATGTGATTTGGTAGAACGTGGTGGTATAATGTGTAGACGCAAACACATTCGCGCTGTTGAATACACACGTGAATCCACATCTGGTTGACGCCTCATCCTGAATGTACATCGATGTACATGGATGTACATTCCAAGCTCTTGTGTAGTTTGCCCCATTAACAAATCTTTAAGTTGAAATAGTAAAAGAAATTGAATCGAAATAGAAAACAATGATTTATTTTATGAATTAACACTTTTTAACAACTACAGAGTGTCCACGAATGATTTATACCCAACTATCAGATTTTTTTGTGGAGCAGTGGTTAATGTTTTGGTCAGATCTTGTTAATTTTCAAAGTAAACATGTCTTAAGTTTCTGATGAATTTTGAATTTTTCAAATCGCATGTACCTGTGGAAAGTTATAGAGATTTTTCCAAACAGGTTATATTTTGCGAATTGTAAATTTGTAATTAGAGAAATTGTCGAACTTAAACATTCAATTAAAACCTACTATACTGACACACTTTACTTTAAAGTTAAAACGTGAAATGCAATTTAGGTTTTATTTATTGGCTGTGATGGATATAGGATTCGGTATAAAAAAGGAAAAGAAATGACGATTTTGGTTACAGTTGAACAGCTTTACAATAGCCAGAATAATGTAAGATGTTTCATGTATGCGCCAAAGGGAAACCCACCTGAAAAGTTACATTTGACATTGCTAATTACATCCGGAAGTTAGTTTAAATGGGTATTATGGGTGACAACTCAATATTAAGACCAGAATTTGTCGACGGAAATCTCAACGCGGGGAAGTATGTTAATCAACAGAACTGTCATCCACCAACCCGCCAAAATGGTGTCCTGCTCTATATCTAATTAAGTCTATCTCGCTAATCTTAGTAGAAATAGATTCAGAAGTCTGCAAGGTAATTTTTTGTAGATCTTAGAAAATTACAAAAGCAAAGAAAGAATATTCGAATTTAGTAAAGTTTTATTCATTACACTTTAAAAACTTTAGTAAGTTTGCATGTTACAGGTATTTATTCGTATTATACCTGCATTTGTACAGATCAAAACCACGTTTGCATCATTTTTCAATTACGTCATCATGCAAAGCAATGAAGCATGATATTTTGATGAAACCTATGGAAAATGTAGAAGACTTTTCCACTATTGTAGGAAACCTGTTGGTTTTATGAAAAATGATGATTTAATATTTTTTCTGATTTTTTGAAACCGGGTATAAATCATTCGTGGACACTCTGTAGTTTACCAACATTTTACTAGGAAAACTCCCAAAATTTCAAAAGTACTTTTTAGATATCCAACGTACTACTGAAATCTCATTACTCAAAAAATGTAATTACTTCAATTAGATAGGTAAAGACTTTATTATCTTCTCTGAATCTCAAACATAATTTACAAAGTGTCTTCAGTACGATTTGATATGTTGAAGACTTGGTAAGTAGAGGAAAATAGTGAAAAGGCCGGAGGCAATCCTCAAAATAATGACTAGAGCGTTTCAATTGAAACCATTAAGGTAAATTGAATTTCTGTCAAGCTTCTGTCTGTATCTGTTACTATGAGTTTATTATTTACCCATAAGGAACACTTTAATGACTTGATAATGCATTCAATTTACTTAGCATTCCACAGAATAGGATTTTAGCATAATTGTAATGGAGATTATATTAATTCAGGGTTTCACTGGATTCTTATGCTGCTACTTCCAACCTTTGTAAAGCAAATTAATCCAGAGTAAATTGAAATATTGTTTATTGGCTTGCTTTGAAATTTAAAGTAAGATAATTATTCGAAATATGCCTTAAGGTTAGCAGTGACACATCACCATATACATTTCATGATGTGTGACAGGGCCCTAATGGAGGGAGTATAATTTCAGTTTAATTGATAAGAGTCCATCTGTAGATTACCATTCCTACTCAACTTAAACATATCAGAAAAGGCTCAAAAATTGGACTTTGCCAAAGAACTTAAAAAACCAAATATATGCTTTTAACACATCCATTTTGGATGCATGCATCCAAACCTCCAGCTGAATTAAGAATCAAACATAGCCACGTGTGGAAGCTGGTGACGAATAGGAGACAACAAAATTAACAACAATTTTTGTTTTAACTTGCCTATCTTTAGATATATTTTGGTACCAGCACCCCAAAAGTATTATGGATTGATTTTTAAATCAAACATTTAAAAATGTTTTCTTATTTAAGTTATCTTTCCCTCAATAATGTAATTATTTGCCCATAGTGTGCATAAATTGTGCATGGAGAGACAAGTAATGACAACACTGCTTGACTGCAACAGAAATGTGCTTTGTGGAGCAAAGACCAATTTCTAAAAGCTTGTTATATCTGGGATGATTCGTTTTGAGGGCTTGCCATACTTGTATACCAAATCAAAATGTTGCATGAAAAATTGATGCCAAAGCATTTGAATCTGATGTTTTACAATGTATTTTTAGTTTAGCTAAAAAGGATGTTGAGTTCAATTATTGCAGGAGACTTGGTACTTGTTTGTTATTAGTCATCTTTAAATCAACAAAAGCAGACATCTTCTTTGTTTTGTTATTCTATATTAGTCTGAAAAACCCTTTTCATTGTGGGCGGGACCAAATCACACCGTGCCTGAACATCAAACCAATCAAATTGATCATCAAGTCATGCAGCAATAGAACTATCAAATCACACGATCTCACACGTATCATGTGAGTTGCATGTGAACTTTAACCTCGGGGCACAAGACACGTAATAGTGAAAAAGTTTTTTTCAGGCAAATATAGTCTCTCTCAGGCCTGAATATACTGCATTAAATGTGCATTGGACAAAATGTATTACAATCGTATGCATGAGCAAGAAAATTGACACCCAACCATTTGAATCTGTTGTTTTACAATGTATTTCTTTGCAAATGAAGAGATTCATATTTCTTGTTGCAGCAAAAACATCCTTGTTTTGTTGTAGTTCCTGTCAGGCAAGATGGATAAACACATACTGCATTAAATCATGCAGGTTGTTTTGTTACATTTGTGGAAGTCTAGATGTAAAGGGTTCTTGATAGCATCAATTTTTTGGTATCTGCTGACATGGGCCTCTTGTACATGTTTCTCATATTATGCTGTGTAATGCTGCATCCTGTTAAGACATTGCAAGAATCTAGCATGGGTTAATGTTACCAATGAAACATATGGAACCTACTTGACAATTGTGAGCGACATGGTTGATTCTCATCATGAGAATGTTTGTTCCCCTTCTTGGCTAACTATCTCTGGTTTTGTTATGGGTTTTATATAAGTTATGATACCAAACCGGATAAATATTTTCCAATATATAGAACTACAAATTCTACTTATTCTAACGCAAACATACTATATCAAAACTGGTTCACAGGTAGTGAAGATTAAAATACTTGAGGCAATTACCTCTTTGGGGAATGTCTCATTCACAGTCCAATGTGTAGCAGGGGAATAATTCATCTTAGAATCCTATTATGGGATAATGAAAATATAACAGAAAGCATGATGATTGTTTAATAGCAAGAAGGTCAAAGATTTTTTGGAGGTTCTATGGGAAGGTTATCCAAGGTATTGTTAACACAGGAAAAACACAATTAAGTAATGAGATCAAGTTTTGGATACAACTTCTAGGTTCATTTTCTAGCAGGGCATGGCTATTAATTTGAATGAATTGAAAGATTGATTTTATTTTATTTTATTTTATTTTATTTATTTATTTATTTATTTTTGGCAAAAGAGATATGACAACATTTCAATACATACCTCATTATAATGCTACTCAATCAATCAAACAAACTAAACAAGCAAAACAATTAAAAAAACACAAAGAAACAAATTCTTAAGAAACATATCCATATATGTGATAAAATACTGGAATATCATTTGTGCAGAAAAGTGTTTACTTCAATAAAATTAGAATGCTAAATATGTTATTAAGAAGTCCATTCCAAAGTAAGAGAGATACTCAGCATTTCCTGGAGCTGTTGGTACAGCAGACCATATAGACATGGAGTACAGTTTGCAACCAGAAAGGTATAAGACGAGTCACGTGATATCAATATATGTCGACTCTTGGGTAAATCTCAATTTGAA
>JXSR01S004413.1:66795-90337 GCA_000969725.1 Ophiothrix spiculata
AACCTGTTTCTCATTTGTATTTTCTTTAATCTAATGACTGTTTGTGCTAAATTGACTTCACATAGCCTGAAATGCATCACACAAAGTCCAATATAGATCCTCTCTATATATTCTTAAATTCTTGCTTTTGTGGTTAAACACAGAGTGTATGAATTGCATATAAACATTTGATTCAACTTTACATTTACCAATCACATCATGTCTTCATTGATCCCAATATCTCAATTCTATGAATAAAATTCTAGCCTGTCCCAAGTATCAAATCCATGCATAATTGTTTGCCTGTAAATCAGTCATGTATCCCAGTTCCATGCATAAATAATGCTAGTGTCATTGACCACAGGAGTAATGTCTTTCTCACCTTCTCACCTTCTCACCAGGCTGTATTCATCCACTGTTGGACGTAGACTTCTTCATGACTTTTCCACTGTTTTCTGTGCTGTGCCAGTCAGGTCCATGTATTTCCTGCATATGATGTGATGTCGTCATCCTTCCACCTCCTTTTCTGTCTGCCTCTGCCTCTCTTCCCCTTTCTAGGTTGCCACTCTGTCATACGCTTTGTCCACCTATCGTCATTTCTCCTCATAAGGTGCCCTGCCCATCTCCATTTAGCTTCTTTTGAGGATGATGTCTTTAACTTGTGTTTGCTTTCTGATTTCTGTGTTTCTGATTTTATCCAAGATTGTAATATTTAGCATTCTCCTTTCCATGGCTCTTTGGGTGACAGTGAGTTTCTGTTCTAACTGTTTTGTTGTAGTCCATGTTTCAGCCCTATATGTCATAGTTGGGATGACACACTGATCAAACATTCTCCTCCTAATTAACATAGGTAGTTTCTGGTCACACAGAAACTCCACCCAGCCTTTATTCTGATCTTGACTTCTTCTCTGGTGTGTTCATCTTACATCACCGTTTGACCCAGGTATTTGTACCTGTCCACCTTCTCTATTACATCATTTTCTACTGTTATGATTTCATCTGACTGAAAGTTAGTCATATATTTTGTCTTTCCCTTATGGATTTTTAAGCCAATCTTCTTGCTTTCTATGTTGAGGTTGTTGAGTTGTATTTCCATGTCTTTTACTGTTGAAGTGATGAACGCTACGTCAGCTGCAAAGCGCAGGTCTGTTAGTTTCTCGCCATCCACTTCCAACCCTCTTTCATCTAGGTCTAGGTTTCTGAATATAGCTTCCATAGCCGTGGTAAATATCTTTGGCGACATGGTGTCTCCCTGTCACACCCCTCTCTCAATCCTAATGGTATTTGAGACGTCATTTTCTATGTGTACTTTTGCTGATGCATTTGTGTAGATGTCTTCCAATAATTGAACATATCCCTCACTTATGCCAACTTTGCGAAGTGCTGTGAAAAGGTCTTTGTGTTCCACAGAGTCAAAAGCCTTAATCATAATCAATATAACTCACACACAGCTTCAGATTGTATTCATTTGCCTTTTCAATTGCTTGGTTTAAGGCATGCAAGTGGTCGATTGTTGAGAATTCACTGCTGAAGCCTGCCTGTACTCTTGGCTGATTTTCATCAAGTAGGCCTTTGATCCTATTTTGTATTATCCTGGTAAAGATTTTGTAAACATGGGATGATAGGCTGATTGGTCTGTAGTTTTTTATGTCCGTCTTATCACCTTTTTTAAACAGGACGATCACTTTGGCCTCCTTCCAACATATCGTACTTTTCCTTTCCTCCAGTATTTTGTTGTAAAGTTTGGTGAGCACTCTGGTTGTTTCACTGCCACCAATCTTTATGATGTCGCTTTTAATGTCATCTGTTCCCGGCGCTTTGTTATCTTTCATCTCTTTAGTCGCTACTTCTACCTCTCTCTTTGTTATTTCAGGTAGGGCTGACTGATCCGGTGACACTATCTTTGGCATAGTCTCATTGCTTTTTGAACTTGATAGAAGTCAGAACAAATGTCTTTGGCATGCAATAAAACCATTTAAACAGTCTACTTTAAAATTGATTGCATATTGGCATATGTTTCAGCTTTTCATTTACCTTCACATCATGTCGTCATTTATCCCAATGTCCCAAACCCATGAATAAATATTCTTGAACCAAACCAAATATCTAATCCATGGATAATTGTATCCCTGTAAACCAGTGATTTATCCCAGTTCCATGCATAACAATCGCCCTTCAGATGTTACTCTCATTAACTGCAGCAGTAATGTCTCTACATGCAACAAAGCACCTAAACAAATATATTAAGTCAAGTAAATAATCATATTGATAGTACCATTTCCTCAATCCATGTTGCTCCTATGATTTCTGTTAATGACAGAGGTTACAAATTTAGTGGAACATTTCCAATTTACTCAAGCTTTGGAGTTTCGAGACTGACTTGGTTCATCTCTTGATTGCATATGATGGCTTCTGTGACGACATTCAGTTCTAGTGTTTCTAGATGGTTTCTTGATGATAAGGTCGTACACATGATTTAGGTTCTATGCCCCCCCCCCCTCATTGTTCATTGTTAGGTTGCCTTGCCTGCGTGTTATATGGTTATTGGGAAGATGTTCTTATTTATAACATAACAATTTCTTACCAGAACACCAAAATACTATTTTCATCACTCTTAAGAGCCAGATAAACTTCATCATTTTTACCAATGGTGAAATCCAGACAACTGAATGCATATTGACCTCGAGTTCCTAGACAATATTATCGATCAGAATAAATCTGCTAAAACTCCAATTAGAATGATAAAAAAATTACGATAATGGCAAACATTTAAAATGAAAATGTTCCTCATTGGAGCAGTTAGCAAATCTTTTCTTCAGCATAAAATGCACAGTCAAGGACAGATCATTGCAAAATGTGCCGTGATGCAAAAAATATCATAAACATATTGGTAAATAGTATAACATTTTACTCCATGAAAAAAAATTTACACCATGAGAAAAAAATAAAATGAAAATGTTCATTCTGAATGAAAATTTAACATATTGGTAAAAATGTAACACCATGAGAAAAATTCTGAATGAAAATGACTACAAAAATAATATCTAGGCCTATATCTTTTTAACATAGATATTTAATAGCAAGAATAGGGGAAGGTATACAATCCCGGTCAAAAGTTTTTGCGCGGCTCTTACATCAGACATAACTGCCTTGTTTATGTCAAATTATCCATTATATTCTTGAAAATCCTGTTCATGTACATGCTTTATTTATCTAACAGTAATAAATAAATTTTTCTTGCGTTTTTTGATCTTCCGTAACCACTGAAATTTTAATTTTCTAAACCGTGTCAAACCCACATGTAAAATTCCCATAGAGCTGAAACTACTTAATTATTCATAAGCTATTTTTCCCCATGTAAAGCTATAGGAGATTTTCGCAAATGAACAGTAATTTATTTAGACTTTTTGTTTATGCGCAAACAGGGCAGGCTAAACTAATTTTAGTGGTTTTGGCAATGTGACAAGCAGAAAAAAAAAAGGTTTTCAGTAGTTTTCCAAGCATTTTGTGTTATATTTTATTAAGAAGCGATCTACATTTCCGTGTTTTGTTGCTTTAAGTGTTCTTTTGGTGGATATTTAGGGAATTTTAGTGGACATTTTTTGTGGGTTGTCAAATTTTTGGGGAGGGTGCGACGCCCCCACCGCACCCCCCTGGGTATGGATTTGTGCGCAAATAAAAGGAATTGGTTCTGTATATATTTAAACGTTTAAAAAGCATGAACAAGATATATCTAGCTGTTATTTCTGTTTGTTTCGGAAGCAAAAGTTTGATTTAAAGAAGATGCACAGATAAATTACCGGTAACCATTGAATTAAGGGCACTCTTTATACATTTAGAAGGTGTGACGGACATGCAGGTGTGTTTATGCCATGATGTTCATAGATTGGAATCAGAGCTTGGTCATTCACACTTGGTTGGTCATGCTCATACATGGCTCAGTAACCAGCAATACATTGGAGTAATATCAAGTAGATGACCTTCATACCAATAGTCATGGTGGTGGACATGCCTATATTGCTGTCTGTCATCTTGTGTGACCAATAAGAGGCCCTTTAATATGACTTGAAGTCTTTGGCTGATACTCAATGATTCGTTAACTATGTGTTTACCAAAATCAAACCTTCAGATAATAAGGCGATTAAAACAAATTGAGTCCTTTTATTATCACGCTATTGGCATAAATTAGCATTCTTGAATTCCTGGAACCAATTCCTTTCATTTGCGCATAAACAAAAAGTATAAATAAATTACTGCGCATTTGTGTAAATTTCTACCTCTAAAAGACTGGAAAATCTCCTATAGCTTTACATGGGGAAAAATAGCTTATGAATAATTAAGTAGGTTCAGCTCTATGGGAATTTTACGTGCGGTTTTGACAAGGTTTAGAAATTTATATATTTCAGTGGTTATAGAAGGTCAAAAATTGCATGAGAGTTCAATTTATTAATGTTAGATAAATATAGCATGTACATGAACAGGATTTTAACAAAAATAATGGATAATTTTATATAAACAAAGCATTATGTCTGATGTAACAGCCGTGCAAACACTTTTGACTGGGAGTGTAGATGGTGTAGGATCTAATGACAGAGAGTAGCAAAGTCTCTGCATTTAAATTTGTGGACAATTTTCTAGCAACAGGAATTTTGGGTAAAGCTCAGTTGATCTAGATTTAGGCTTCTTGATTATTATATATTGTAACAATGTAAACACTAGGAGATTGTTTCAAAAAACTAATGTTTCTACATTTCTGTTTTATATGCAATATCAAACTGATTTTAAAAGTTGACTGTACTCAAATGTAAACACAGTAAAGGTTTAATGCACTCAAAGGTAAACACTAAGGCATCAATTATTGGACTTCTGGATGGCATAGAGAGATAAATGCTATTCAGTAAAATAATAGAAGGCTTTTTACCAATTATTGGACTTCTGGATGGCATAGAGAGATAAATGCCATTCAGTAAAATAATAGAAGGCTTTTTACCCATTACAGATAAGAACATGAAATCAATCCTTTGCAATGTCAACACCTTACACTCCTAATGTTGCAGTAAAAGTCTTTGTTGCTAAAGAGAAACCCCGGGGGTGGGGGTTACTCAAATGTGGTTTGGATAGGGATGTGCCTCTGGGAAAATTGAAAAGCCACCCATTCAAATACCAGTTTTCAAGAAAGGGGACCCATCCATATACCAAATCTCCCAAATTTTGAGTCAAATGTAATCAAAAACCATGTTTTTTCTGCCCAAATTTGCACTATTTTGGCAAAAGTATCGTAAATTGTTAAAAGAAATGTCAAATTTTTAAGAAAATTTTGAAAAATGAACCCATCAAAATACCACATTTTGCAAAGAAAAAGGACTGATTGAAATACCAGAAAGCCTTTGCTACCCGAATTTGCAGCGCGTCCCCATAACCCCTTTTGTACTACCGGGAGAGAAACTTTAGCTTATATTAAAATTGGCACTATTGGGGAAATAATTATGCTATGGGATGATGGTGGTGTGATTTTTATTTATGGACCGATCCTGCCCGTATAGGATGTAGAGAATGCCTTGCCCAGCCTAATTAGTTTTTTCAGTCTCACCGCATTTATGACTAATTTGAGGTGAATGGTCAGATATATAATTTATTCTAGATTCTAAATGTCAGGTAGTAAAATCTTGTCAGAGTTTATATAGAAACTGTTCAGGTATAAGCAGTAAGTATCTTCAGAAAATTTGCAGTCAAAGCTTGTATACTCTGAATAAAGACACTTTGCAATCATAAACATCAAAATTTATGCTCACACTGATAATCTGCAGTGATCTACATAAAATGGGCATCATAAACATCTGTCTTGGTTAACTTTACTGTATCAAAAATCTATCTTTAAAAATAGCTACTAAACAAATTTTCTACGTCAGTCTTGGTTTACTTTATGCATCGGAAATCCATCTATAAAACTAGTAGAAAATATCCGGACAAGATTGTTTACATGTGTTGGTGTAAATTCCATTAGATAAATGAAAATAGTAGTTTGGTGAGTGGAAATAGAGTTGTGCTACATATGTGGAAGAGCAAAATTGGCTACAACTTTATACTACATTAACCCTGACCCTGAATTGAAAGGTGCTCCGTTTTCTAGCCTAAGTCCAACTATGTCATAGAAGAAAAAAAGCATGTTTTCACCCCGTCTATGACGTATTTTGACTTAGGCGCATATTGGTGACTTTTGACAGTGAGCTTTAGGTCTGTTGGGGTTAGTGCACATCCAACTAAGTACCATGAACCCTAACCCTGAATTGAAAGGTGCTCCGTTTTCTAGCCTAAGTCCAACTACGTCATAGGAGAAAAAAAAATGTTTTCACCGGGATTCAAACCCAGGCTTCCCAAACGAGGCACACCACTAGCAGGCCACCTTAGGGCTTTGGCACAGGCAGCGATTTCGTCCCCATATGCAACCCGCATCTATGACGTTTTTTGGACTTAAGCACATTTTGGTGTTTTTTGATGGTGAGCTTTAGGGTGGTAAGGGTTAAGGTTCTTGTACTTTGTGTGCCTGGTTCTCTAAATGCAAACTGTCATATCGAAAGGTACTTTAAGGGTCCCAAACTCAAAATTTATTTTTTGGTCTCATTTGGAAGATTATATTTTTAAAGCTTTAAAATGACACCTTGCTTTTGGTTATCGGATGTTGCATTGCAGAGTTACATCCAAATTGTTAAAAGACATTGGGCTGATTTGAAAAACTATAGTTTTGAGAAAATCGAGTGTTAAGTTTTTATAAACCTTGTAAACCTTGAATGTTTTTTCTTATGTTTTTGATGTTGGAACCTGATAAATATGATTAATACACTTCAAAGGTAAAGATTGACGTGATTTTTTTACTATGCTCAGTTAGTGGTTCGTATCTTGTAATTTACTATGCCAACCTTAAGGTACCTTTTGATATGGGGGGGTCTTGTATTTATTGTAACTGATATGATACTACACATAATTTTGCAGAGATCTTTTAGCAGTAGCATGTCTCTAGCAAACAATCTATGCAACAGCATTTGTCTTCAAGAAACGCTTTGTGAGAAGCAAATTCAGTGCAAAAGTTATTTTGTACAAGGAAAGCCAACAGTAAAATTAATATCCTGACTGCAATCAAATATTGAATTCAATTTAATTCCCACTGAACTGAGCATTGTCTGCCTACCTGCCTCATATCAAGGTAAAAATGGATTGTATGTTGATGCAATGACAACTTTTGAAATTACAGAAGTACTTATCAGAAAAATAATTAAACTTGATGAATGATTCTTGAAATACAATAATGTAATACTGACTTGCAGACAAATTGAAATATTGAATTTCATTTAATTACACTAGAACAACATCCTCACCTACAGATGTTTTTCAAGTAAAAGTATTTTACCAAGTTCTTATCAGAAAATATAATTATTGATGAGCGATATTTTATGAAATTTGATAAACATGTTAATATCCTAGTGTTGACATTGAACTTTCAATGACAGTATTACATTTACAATTATAGTGAGGCACACAAGGTTCTCAAAGACATATATGAGGATAGGAAATGTCTTGCTTTCTTTAGACTAATAAAATCGGCCATCACCGGGAAAGATTCCCAGAAGTAAATCTATTTCACCCTCTTCCTACATACACTAAAACACTTAGATTTCAGGTTCATGACTCTACACTGTGGAATAGCAGAAATGATTCAGGGCTAAAGTTACTTTTGTATATAGGAAACCAGCAGACAATATCTTCATTTTATTCTGATATTAAATTTCACCTAATAATTATGACAGAGCAATGTCTTTTTCTGCTTATATTTTTTTCTTCCAATATGATGATAGCTTATGTAATTATGACAATATGCAATGATCTTGCTTGATAAGTTGTCCTTGGAATTCTTCTGTTGAAATTACTCCAAAATGAAAACAATGGTAAATTTGTATCAGAGAAATGTGTTGGTTTATTGTTTTAAGCTGCATTAAGTAAGTTCTCACGCTGCAATTGAGAGGTCGTTTGTTGAAGAAGTGCTTTTGGCACCAAATTGATACGGTAATCAATTTATTTGATTTTGTGCTTGTCACAAAAACATATCTTATCAGAGATGCCAAGTACTATGATTTTCACGCATTCGGTACGGGATATTCCTGAAAGATACGGAAATACAAATTATGTACTTCAAAAAACGCATTAGGATCGTCTGGAAAAAAAATAAAATACTCGCCTTGAATGCCCAAATTCTACCTTAAAACTGTAAAACACAAATAACAATTTTCTAGAATACTCCCAAAATTAAATCCAAAAGTATTCTACAAGTTAACTTGGCATAGTTCAGAATATTATATTAATCAAGGCAACCAGAATAACTTACTTGAGCAACCAACGTTGCCAGCAAAAGCATCGCCCTACAGCTGGGTTGTGATGTAGACCTTATTTCTAGATGGAATTGACGTCATCAGATGTTTGAGATGACATCATCTTGCGAGGAAGTTTCTTTATTGTTCGGTCTTAGGCGTGTGATAAGATGACTCGTACACCTCCACTATGGTTGAGAGAAGGTTGTTCTGCTCTCACCCAGACGGCTTCTGTAACTCCACGTTCAAACCAACGGTTTTCACGGTCTAGGATTTTGACCTCATCAAAATCAAACTCATGTCCACTGGTTTTATGATGTTCATAGACCGCCGATTCTGCCGGCCCAGAACTGGAGCAAGAATGTTGTTGGAGTCTTTTCCGTAGGGGTTGTGAGGTTCACCAATATAACAATTGTTGCAATCAAATTTGTCCGCACACTGGATTCCGTATACCACACCACTTAAATGGCCCTTTGGTTGTCTATCTTTGGGGTGGACCAAAGATTGCCGGATAGTGTTTGTTGGTTTGAAATGGGTGGCAATGTTATATTCCTTGAAGATGCATCTCAGTTTTTCCAAAAGTTCACTGTGATACAGAAGAGTAACACTCGTACCGCTCCCAGATGTTTTGGAGGGCACCTCGGATTTAGCAGTCTTATCACCTAATTTCAGTGCTTTATTAACCGTGGCATTGTTGTAGCCGCATTCAAGAAGTGCTTTGCGGAGATGTTTGTCCTCGGTGACTTTATCAGATGGTTTGGTGATAATTGATTCTGCGCGATGAAATAACGTTTTCACAACACCAAGTTTTTGGATGAGCGGATGGTTTGAGGTGAATTGCAAGTATTGGTCCGTGTGTGTCTGCTTCCTAAAAACTGACACAGATAAAGAGCGATCCGGCTCCACACAAACAAGACAATCTAAAAATGGTAGTTTGTTCTCATTAAGGGGCCTGTTAAGGCTTTTTTCATCAATGTTTTTTGCTCTGTAACTCAGCAACGGATAATTAGATTCAAATAAAAGTATACATTTCTAGAAGCGGATTTGCATACTGAACATGTTGGTCAGGTCAGTTTTGGACCGAAATGCGTATTTTTGGACCTAGGGTCCAAAAATCATGTTTTGGGCCCAAAATTTTACGGGAAAGCTAACTAAATTTTGCTTCGGTAAAAATTTTTACCAATTACATTTTTAAAATCTAGAAAGCAATATCTGGGATCGCTTTTCTCAAATTTTTGATTTTTTTCTTAGTTTTTGAGATATCGCCAAAAAAATGGTCCCAAAAATGTCAAAAATTCCACTCCTGACACCATTTTTGGCAAAATATGCCACATTTTGACATATTTTTTGCAATATTTCAAAAAAAAAGATAAAAATCAAAAATTTGAGAAATGCGTTCCTAGATATTGCTTTCTAGATTCTAAAAAGTAAAATGGTTTAACATTTTACCAAAGCAAAATTTTAATAGCTTTCTCGTAAAATAACATGATTTTTTGACATTTTTTGGACCTTACGGCAATAATTTCACATTTTGGTTCAAAAATAAGCTGACCATAATGTTCAGTATGCAAATCCACTTCTAGAAATGTATACTTTGATTTGGATTTAATTATCCGTCGCTGACTTACAGTCCATTATCCATTTCTGAAAATGAAGGGTTGACAGGGCCCTCAAGTCCCTCTTGTGTGATTTAATCTTCCTCGCAAGATGACGTCATCTCAAACATCTGATGACTTCAATTCCATCTAGAAATAAGGTTTACATCACAACCCAGCTGAAGGGCGATGGTTTCCCTCGCAACGTTGGTTGCTCAAGTAAGTTATTCTGGTTGCCTTGATTAATATAATATTCTGAACTTGAATCAACACAGATGAATGAGAGTATACATGATTAACTTGGCATAAATCATCATGAAACTTCAGGGATAATCGAAAGTTGTATAATGTGAGTAATTGTAGAATTTAGCTGACAAGGAAGAGGTTTATTATGTGATAGAACTAATTTAAAATTGAGGCAGACTTTGTCACTTCTTAATCTTAACTTATGGTTAGGTTGTTATCATGGTTATAAATGTACATTTATTACACAGTATGCATAATTTGATGGCAAGTTTTATTTTCAGGTGCTACTTCAGTGCTCATTCTGTCATCAATTTCTTCAACTTTTGTTGGTTTGGGTATAGGTGGCTATGTCAGGAAAAGGGGGGGGGGGTCCTACCTTTCAATAGTCTTGAGGTCAAGGTCCCATGACCATGTTTGTACTACATACGTTCAAAATGAAATTGGAAGGTGCATACAGTATATTATACTATTCTTTCCACACCAGAAAGAAATGGAAATTTACTGTATGATTACCTTATGGACTTACTTTCCATGGCCCCTTTTCTGAAAAGCACCTACACACGGCAGAGCTCTGTTTAATTTTTTTCTGGACATTTTGTTTTTATCACTTGCATCATTTGCTATTGTGTATCTTGCAGATTAACAGAACAAAGGGACACCTGTGGTAAAACATTGACACATTGTGTCAAACCCTCGCCAATTGTAAAAATACAGTTTTTCTTGGAAAAAATACAGATTTTAGAGCCAGGTTTTTAAACCTTTGTCTTTAGATTTACAAGAGAAATTTGACATCATATTAAAAAAAAATACAGTTTTATTGTGGCAAAATACAGTTTTTTGACTCTCTAAGTACAGTTTTCTGAGTTTTGAAGTTGGCATCTCTGTCTTATCTTTACTTTGTTTACCTAGTATTATAATGTAAAAATTTAGACTCTGTTACAAGATAGTACAAAGTTAAAAAGTGTTGAATTGTTGCAAATCAAACATTTTGACCATTTTGACATGCCAACTCCAACAGATTACACCAATGAAAACCTTAAAATGTCTCATTGCAATATAATGGTTTAATTCTTTGGTTGACAGTAAGTGGTAATTAAATGCTTTAACCGTCCTTGCTAATGGGTACACCACACTAAACAGCTTTGCAATCAAACTCTTGAGTAATTCTATTATCCAAACCAGGTCTTCAGACATTTATAAGAATACTGCTTTGAGCAGCGAGACAATGCATGATATAGATAAAAATATAAGAAGTGTTTGTGAAGTGAACTGTTTGAATGCCTACCAGAACTGATTAGATATGTTATATATATGCAGGAGAAGGGTGATTTGATTGCTTAGAAATGACAGCTGTGATTATGAAGATGAAGAGTTATAAAATATGTACCTATTACTTTTTGATTCGAAATTGAAAAAAAAAGTATTACTATTTGTTTATAAACAAACATTGAGGACCAATTACTCTCAACTTTTTTGAGAATGGTGCTTGTATTTGCATTTGCTTGCAAAATTTGTAAATTGAGGCTTTGTGTGTTTGCAAAATTAAAATCCTCTTTATCAAATCAAAATCTAGTTCAAAATACTACTTATTTCCATCTCTTATCTCTTAGTGCTCATAATATGATAACTGGAATCAAACATTGCATAACAAAGATACATACTGCCATGATGAATAGAACTTGAATCTGGGGCACAGGGTCTCCTTTTTAATTAATTGCCTTCAGCAATATTTGTGATCGATAACTGATCTTTGAGGTTTGATCTGAGCTGTAACTATCAGATATGATCTTAAATTACTACCTGTAATAATCGCACATTAATTGAGTAAAGATGTAAGGCTACAGATAACGGAGTAACATACAAACAACAAACACAAAACTTATTCAACTTAATAAAACATAACATAATTTGAACAGAACCAACAAAACCACAATTTCCTGCAATGATTTTCTCATTGATTTGTAGAATCTTAGTTATATCATCATAGTATTTCTTTAAATTAAGTCTGGGAGATCTAAGAAGAAACTGCTCTTAGCAAACAGGTGACAATATTGTTTGAGAGTCTGATTGACACAAACCATAGTATACACCAGCTTCTTGTATGTAATTTTAGGAAGATAATTTCACATCATCTTTGAAGGTGATGAAATAAAGTGAATTGTATCTGGGTATTCTTTCATCACAGTGTGCAGGTGCAGAGCACTGGATCCAGTAATAGGGTTGCCACAATAATATTGCAGGAGATAATAAAACAACACCATCTTAAATAGCAAAGTTCATATCACTACATTTTGTGACATTTTGAAGATAAAGATAGGGTCAATTTTGAGCTACAAAATATTTTGTGCAACAAGTCTTTGTTTTTACATTAATGCCAATGTATCTTCTAATCAATAACTGATGCTTGTAAATTAAGAAAAATTTGACATCAAACACAATTTTGTGGTGTATTGATTTTTCATCACCAAGCCTCTGTTATTGATAGAAAATACATTGGAACTATATATCAGATTATAAGATAACAAAGACTTGTTGCACCAAATATTTGATAGCTCATAAGAACTATAGTTTGACCCATACAGTTCACAATGTTGTGAGAACTAGTGTATAGTCAATGATCTTATAAGTCTAAAAGGACAAGTACATCATCTCAAAGAGGCACAGTCAGCTATGAATGCAAAATAGTATATCACATTTATTAAAAAAGAAAGGTCAAACACAATCATTGAAATTTCTAAATGTGATAACTTTATAATTATGTGCAAATGATGCCGCTTTGATGTTCATGTTAAAAAGTTTTTGATAGCTATTACAAATGTCTTGAAAATGATTTCTGAACATGTTTTACACATCAGTAGATTGGTGACTGATAGGAAAATTTATTAGAAATAGAAATATTATTGTCAAATGAGGGGTGCTCTGGCAAAATGAGAGGAATGAGAGGAGAAGTCGCAAATTTCAAAATTGAGTTTATGACATATTTTAATTCTCTATAATCTCAGCTTTCGAATGATTTATAATATGTCACACTTTCTTTCTCCATTCTTCATTTAGAGATCGAAATCCAAAGCAGTCCACTGAATATATTGCATTAAAAATTTGCTGCAAATCGATTTCAAAGATACTGATTTCTACAGTGTATAATAGCAACGTGCAAACAATTAACCGTGAATAATTAATTGCACTGCCCGGCAAAGTTGACCTTCGAAACTTCACGTATAGGTGAACACTCATGCATGGATGCGTTTTATGTCAAAAAACGAAATTTGATTTTTTTCACCCTCTTTTTACTTTAGAGGCCATTTATTCAAAATGTGCATTCGCGACTTTCCTCTCATTTTGCCAGAGCATACCACAAATAATAAGTCAGATATCATAATGAAATTACCATATGATTAAGATTTGCTCAAGATGAAATGTTATTAATAAAATAATGTAGTACCCATCATATCCAGTTTTCATATTACTCTAACAATATAATTTTATATCAGAATCAGAATCAACTTTATTTCCATATAATAAAACTACAATATATACAAACAACATAAAAATAAAAAACAATGAAACATTATATGGAGGAGTAATCAAAAGGCCAGTAAGATCTGATCACGATTACCCCTTGTTAAGGCCTACATAAGCAAAACAAAAAGAATAATACTAAACAAACTATCACACAAGACCAACATCAGCTCCAAAACAAAATGCATATATATAAATACGTATTCAAGAATGATGATAAGTTATTAAATGTATAAATCTACTATAAAGTACATTTATATAAATTTTGAAAATGATAGTACTTGTATCTGTAAAAACAAGTTTGTTTCTAGTTGGATTGAATTTCTAGCTGTTTCTTGTATGGATTGTGAATTTGTGACCAAATATATATCTTGAGGCTCCAGCTTCCCTATGATAAAAACTACCCAGCAAACATGCTAGACATAAAATAACCCTTTGTGATAACTTAGGTTATCATATTTATTTCATATCTACTCAATGCTTCTCATGTTCATATGTGACCGTCCAATCCAAACCAACCATTTGCAAAGACCATGTTATAAAGATTAACACCTTAATAAACTTTACTTCATTCCAGAAGTCAAGTTATGATGTGTCAAAGGTTGCCAGAGAGTCAAATGTATAACTGTGATATAAACGTGTTCAGAGATCAGCAAGTCCTATGTTTCTGTTGATTGTCCCCAAAATATATTTCATTTCAAGATATATTTCATATTTACGTTCATTTTCTTGAATCTTGAAATGAAACTTTGCTGATGTTTTCAAGTAAGCACAAGGTTGTGAATATGTCAAAAAATCAATTTTGGCAAATTACAACCTTTACCTGTAGCATAAAAAGAAGTTTTCTGCATCTACAGCTCGTTTGACGTTTGAGATGGATGGTCACATACAAGATGATCTATATTTGAGCGCAAAATATATATTGATTGTAACCCAAAAGGTTTCCAATTCAATAATGTAAATCAAATGCAGTCGCTTAATGCACAGCTATAAAATTGAGAATCTGAAACCTGGGAGTAAATCAATCTGACTTAAATCCTGTGGTAAGTTTCATGGATCAATCATACATTCAATAATGCCTTTTACTTTCACCTCTCTAGAGATGGTAGGATATAACCTCTTTCTGTTTCCTCAGATGCATTAACCAACCTTGGATTCTCTTCACACACTCAGTGTATTATACTCCATTTAATATAGATGTGTGAAGTATAAGTTTTAAGATATTATTCATAAATATGGATATATGGAAACAAAAGTGTATAAATTAAACTGATTAATTTGCATTTTTAGTTAGTTCATGTAAAGCTATGAAAAAATTAAGCTGTGACAGATTGTGATTCCTGTCAAGTTCACTTTTACAAACTGGTCTATTAAAATTAATTCAATGCATATTCTTTAACCTTAAATACAACAAATAATGGTTATCTTTACATGTGACTTATTCATTTAACCTATACAACTCTAGCCTCTGACACCAAAATGAACTTTGCTCTTGAACCAAATGGTGGAAACGGGAACAATTTTTATGTTTAAACATATCGACATGTCACAATAATTCATTGTCGACGTCGACATAAATTTGATATCAAAGAGGGGTTTTTTTTGCAGGAAAACAGAAATTGTTTTGATAAGCTTAATAATCCCTTTTAGACATAGACTTACTTATAATATACATATCACAATGTGGATAATATAAAATTGATATTTTTTAACTTTTTTGTTGTGAACCATCATAATAACTTTAAAACTGTTGTAAATGACCAACTATTAAGTAGTAAATTATTCATTCAACACTTTAAACACTTGTTAAAGCTCAACTGCTAATAAACAGCCATAACTTGGCAATTACGTTTTTATGAAATTTTACTTGCCCACTTTTGTCGACAAATGAAATTTGATATGATTTATGTTGACATTTTTTCGACATAAGGCCTGTCGACAGAAACCTTAATAACTTTGAATACATTACAAACCACTGACAAGAAAAAATATAATAGAACTTTTGTCCAATGAGAGAAACATTTCAATTGAATTTCAAATGAGGTGTATTTTCAATAAAGCCATGTTTACGATATTTTAAATTAATCTGTAATGTAAGAAATATGGTACATTGTATCCATCAGTAAGAGTAGACTTGCTCCAAGTCTCTGTTGTCCTGTACTCTCTCCAAAATATTCAGTTTTCTGTGAAAGTTATATTTCCACTGTCCATGCTTAAATATGCTATTTTTAAAACAGTTGCACAGGTATCCAATATATGCCTACATTAATTCTCACAAAGTCTCAAATTGTAGCGGAGAACCAAAAAACCAAAATTAGACCATAAGTCCAACCACATAACATTCCCCAATGTGAACTTGCAAATAAATGTTGTTTAGCAAGCAAATGTATTATGTGACTGTTACAACATATTATGAACTGTTTGACATACAGACAAAGAATCTTCTGTCCAGGGTGTCTGCTAGCTTATCTATATTTCCTCCAAGCAACTAGTGGGTAGGAAACTGAATTCAGAGGGAGGTAAAACCATTGATTTACTGTATATCACATACATTGGGAAGTGAAAATAATTAACAGAAATGGGAAGCAGGCCTTGCATGTATTGGATATTGGAATAGGGGATACAGCCTCACGCCTTGGAGCAAGGCTAAGCTAAGAGTTGATTCTTTTCAGGCCTGGGGGGCCGCTCGAAGAAAAAAGTGATACGCATGCTCGTCAGAAAAAACGTAGAAAAAGGGTTGGATTTCTGCCCATTGGCGTCGTCAATGTCTTTAGGAAAAGGGGTGCATTTTCAGGGTAACTTTCGACATTAAGGGTCGTCTTTTACGATATCTTTGACTTTAGGGTCACTTTTTCGCCAGCTCTTCTAATGTTCCAAAAAAAAAATACAGAGAGAGGTTTCTAATGTATTATATTCATGTTTTTTATGGCAGAAAATAAGACCGTTACGCTGTTGAGGGTCCATTTCAACGTGTTACGCCATTAATGGGTCAAATGTCCATTACAACATTAAGGGTCAATTTTAGTGTATTACGACATTTAAGGATATTATTTTTGAATATTTTACGACATTGAGGATTGGAATTTGCTGTACATGATTTTGACATTTAGGGTCCGATTTTAAGGTGCTCTGACTAGCATGTGTACCACTTTTTCCTCGAGCCCCCCCCCCCCCCACGGGGTTTTCAGGTTTTTGAAAGAAATCACATCTTTATGCTGAGAGTGGTGAAGAAATAAATGTGACTTGATCTGTTTGTTTCCAATACAATTAAAGGGGCATTGGACAAGTTCAGCATCATCCAAACTTTTTTCTAGACATTTCAGGATTTAAATTATTTGAAGTGCAAGCGGTAATAATTGAAGCTTGGAGTCAATTATAGTCTAATATATCCCTATATAACACTATCATGTTTTAACTACCTATTCTTACATTAATTCATTGAATATAGATAGCAAAAAGGACATTCTTTCTAACAATGCCTGAATACGAGTAAAGCTTTATTCATTTTTTAATAATAGATGAAAACGGTTTACAAAGAGACCATGGATTTCAGTTTCAAACTGGATCAAGTACAATATCGCAAGAAATTTTATCACAAAAGCTATGTGAGAAATATCTGTAAACGGATGCTTTGAGCAATAACACCAGACAACAAAACAAAGCATTAAACTGAAAAGCTAGACATATAAGAGATAAATATAGCAACGGATACAAGGAATTGTAAACTGTCGCTGCAAAATTTATCTCAGTGGTATTGTGTTCATATTGCTCAAAGACTGAGTTCAATTTTCACAAAAATGAAAATCAGCAATCCCGCTAGCTGTGAGGTATTTATAAACCTCTCTTTTGGCCATTAAACAACCTCTGTCAAAAAATGGTAAACAATGAGAGGAGTTTGGTTGACAAACCATTATATCTGGTAACTGGTTGACCAAGAAGCTAGTTTTTCTTTCTGATGTAGCTAGTAAGGATGGTGGCTTTTATAACTTAACTCTTTGGATGACTGAAATGTAAAATTCGAGACAACATGTACTAATGTGTTCAACATTGCCTAAAGCAATGAATTTCTTGATCAAATTTATATTAAGTAAAATCACAACTGAGTTTAAAGTTCCTGCTTTGTCATGTTTGTTTAGAATTTGAATTACATTTGTTTAAAATCAAAGGTTAAAGAACATTTTTACTAAAAAAACCAATGCACTTAATAAACGAAACTGTGTGAGATACATTAATGCCATCAATTTATAATCAACCTCAGATTTATAGATCTATGCATTATATTACCTTTTGTAGTTTTCCTATTTACACTTATGGAGAATTGGGTTATTGTGCAATAGGAGACTGATTTGGAACAACTTCATCACATAGCTCCAGGGCAAATAACACATTTCGGTGATTCGATATCAAATTATGAAATTATAAAGAATAACAAGTGTGTTAAAGGTGCAATTCATGATTTTGATATGGCCTGTTTTCTAGCTAAATAAATAGAAGAGTACAACATAAATATACTCTGAAAATTTCACTTGATTCCGACCTTCCGTTTCCAAGTTACAAGCTTTTCAGCATTGTGAACATCCCCATAGACTACTGTGTTGTAATTACTGTCGGGGCTCCGACAATAATTAGAAAATGACACATTTTCTCAATTTTCTCAAAAATGCAAGCACGTATGAAAGAATGGTTTGGGGATCGTAACATATACCAGTTGAGGATTCTTATAAGCCGAAAAACTCAAGTTTGATAGAGGTGACCTTGAGGGTGAAAAGTGAATCATGAATTGCCCCTTTAATTACAAAACTGGTTATGATTAATATCATGATTCAAAAAATGTGAAATATGTGACCATTCATCTTTAACCAGCCGCAAATGCAACCACTTGGGTTTCAGAAAAAATGTATATTTTTCATGCTTCTGATCATATTACTAAAATGAAATTTTGCAAGTGTTCTGAAGCAAGTATAAAGATTGTGAATCTGCAAGAAGTTGGTTTGCAGAATCAGTAGACTACAGTGGAACCTTTCTAACACAAATTCTATAAACTGTAACCTCTGATTATACAAAATTTAACTTTTTAGTACCTGTTTCTGAATTTGTATGTAACAAGTGATAGACAACATACAATCGCAATACCGAGTGAGTCAAAAAAACTGCAATAGTTAAATAAAAGCCATATTTTAAGAACAAGACATGCCATGAACATGAAATGTGTATATCTAATTAGATCATAGACATACCTTTAAAATGGTGAAAGAATGAGGAAAATTGATAAAAGCATCATAGAGATACACTTATTTGAATAGGAAGGCGTAAAAACAGTTCTGTCCAACTGTCGTGCATATGTTTTATTCAATACGTTGGACACAATTATGACACACTCTTTTCTCTTTGGTTTGGATACGTTGAAAAGGGTCGTTTGAGCTTGGTGGCCCTGAATATTCATTATTAGGTTTAACGTGGACTGGGACACATGTGGCAGAGGTTTTCTTTGCGAGCTCACTTCGGGATCCCTTGCCTGACGAACTCATTGACGTTTCTTCTGCTTCTTGCCGTTCGTGGTCTTCAAGATCTCTCTTTATTTAGTTTATTGACTGTTCTTGTTCTTTTGAATTTCGCCTAAATTCATAGATGGTGGGTGCACATGGTAAACCTGATTGGGAGAATGCACCCCGGGATCTCAGTTTCACTTCTGCGTGAGATTTGGTGGTAAAATAAACCCCAGCAATAAGAGCATGTTGATCGTTTGTAAACTGATCTTGAGGCATTTTAAACCATGACTGATTGATAAGCTCTCCCTTCTAAGACAGTACTCCCAAACATGTCATTTTGCACTTGGAAAGACCGCCTTAATTATCTTTTATATGTAAATTAATAGATTAAGAGGAGATTTTCACTGGAGTAAGGTAATCGGTTGGTGCTATTATTCAAGAGGTGCATGCACAAAATTCAATTCAATTCAATATTGGTACTTACTCGTTATGAACTGTCGTTTAACGACGCATGCTCATTTGGACAGTACTGTTTTCATACCATAATATTCAAATAAGGATATCTTCGCAATGCCTTTATCAATTTGCACCATTCTTTGACCCTTTGAAAGCTTTATTCATGATCTATTTAGAAATAATATTATTTGTTGGAAATTACTTTTGTTCTTACAATACGGCTTCCATCTAATTATTGCAGTTTGTTTGACTCGCGTGGTAGGATAACAAAGTGAAATAGGCCTACACAGTCTCTCAAATTTTTGTATTAAGGTTCCACTGTATAACCAATGATCATGATGTTGTGGATATACATTAAAAGTGATATTAGAAAGCAGACCAGACTGAGATAACACTGATTTTGAAAGTGCAAATCGTTTGAAGAACAATGTGAGAGTAATTGACCAAAAAGTTGAAGCTGATTTTGTGTAAATTGGAGCACGGTGAAGGCTATTCCAAAAAAAAAAATTAAATGGGCAACATGCCCATTTAGGAAAATGGAAGAAGTTGTCATTGCTTTAATTCAAGTTGACAAAAAATGATTTTGAGAAAGATCTGAGTGATTCAAAATACTAAAAACAATTTGATTAAAAGCATCTAAGAGATATATATGACTAGAGTGCAAGGAAAAGTACCAACACCACCTAGCATCAATCAATAACAACAAAGCTTTCAGCTGTTCATGATTTTGAAGCCAATGTATAGTGCTATTGGGAGTTCAAAAATTGTCACTTTGATACCAAAAATATTTACAAATTATATTAGTAGTAGTAGTCTAAAATGTCCTTTTCAAAGTTTTGAACTTGAGGAATTATTGTCATTATCCTGAAAAATATTATTGTCATTATCCTAAAAATATGCACAGGAGAAATTATCTGGTAATAATGGTCTTCCTACAACACCAAAAAATAATTCAGGACAATAGTAAACTATAGTTTCATAATCAAATAGCACAGTTAATTAATTTTTAGAATCTTAAATACAAATTGGATAAAATCCTGTAAATAAGATATGAATGCAATGTTCGTCATATCATGCCCCTATTAGCTTAATAACATCATCACTTTATCATTTTCCTGTTATCTCTTTCCTAGGTTATTGACAGATTATCATGTAGATACATGCTTCTGTCACATATGCATGTGTTCCCCAAGTTCTTTGGATGTTTATCAACTTGTGATATTCATCACTTCTCATGTCTATTTCCTCTACTACTTAAGCTTACTTACTGGAACTTGTACATGGTATAGCTCCTTCGTGAGTACAAATCTTTGGAATAATATTAGGTATCACTTTGCTGTGTTGAACTCTAATCTATTTTACTTCATTCAACAACTCATCGTATCTTCTTATACCTGAGCGTACCATTGTTGATTCATGATTAACCCACAGTTGATATTCATAAAAGCGCGTCATGCATGGCACAGCGTACACGGAGGTGCGTTTACGCAGTACATGTAAGTCAGTGCACTGTTCATCGTGCATCAAGATCCTTGAGGACGTGCAAGAACTGGGAACAGTAAAACACGACAAAGCGACAAACATATAACTAGAATTTTGCTGCAGATTCAGTTAAATATATTCACGAAGATGAGTAGGCCCATACTACTACTACTACAAAAAATTATACTGTGCCAAAAACCAAAAACAAATTTGCACTAAGGTACACATAGACAAAATCTATCTATTAAATTTGACTTTCTTTCTTTTGACATTCCTTAAAGAAAGTTCATTTTACAACAGGTGTACATAAATTTGATATATATATTATGATTAAAATTTACATGGACAACAATTAGTAAGTTCTAATGCTTTTACAATTATTATATATGATATAATTCTGTAGTATGTTTGGAACATTATTAATTTCTTTTATCTTTTTCTTCTTTTTTCTTGCATGTGTTGATAACCAAATTGAACATTCCCATATATAGGTAAGTAATATATGTTCATATATGTTTGCTTAAAATTCATAGTACATGTTAAGATTCAGAAGAAGAAGAAACAATAAAGTTGTTAACGATAAAATTGGTCAATACAAATCATCATGCAAGAAAGTTGTATCTACAATGGCTGCCATAAGTTATTTTCTTTTATGACCCTGTTGTAAGAATGTCATCTGGAGAACCAGTTGAAGAGCCACTGACCCGAAACTGGACATTCTTCAGTGTTCAATGTAATTTTTTTTAAATAATGGCAACTATTGCAGATATGTCTTACTTACACTCACATGGCAAAATATCAAACCAAGTTCAAAGTGACTGAAGCTTGATGCAGCAATGTGTCCTATACATCTGCAACCTTACATGTACCTCTGAGTTTCCAGACACAGCTAAGCTGTGATGAATGAATCAGCTGCAGTTCCTTATCAGGGATTTACACAGTTAAGATAAAATCAGGGTAATGCCCTTCATAAAGTATCACCCATCAAAAAAAAAAAAGGGGAATATCACAGTATGTAAGATGAGAGACGGTCAAGGCTAAGAATATATGCAAATTGCAAGTGCACTCTTAATGCTCTATAATGCATATGATAAGATTCATGCCTATACTCTTCTATTACTTCTTACCAACTTAACTAGATGTATTATTTTATTGATCTGGTTTGTCCAACTTTTCTTTGGACCAAAGCAAATAGAAATATTACATTTAGCCATAAAGTACAGAATAAAATCTTACAGATCTAAGAATCTTTTGAGCTTGGAAACTGATTTTAACTGTTAGCTTGTTTCTACTCAAATGGAAAATATAAACCGATCATGTTTATCGTGTAAAAATACCATGTCGCACTTACACCGCTCTGTTTTTACTCACGACGGAATCCGATTATTTTTGGTTTCACTTTATGAAATACCGAGTACACCGGATGTACAGAAAGTACAGGTTGATTGCATTGTGATGATCGGATTCTCATAACCGGTACCATTTCTACTGGATTGCGACACGTTATTTAAACATCAATAACCACCTCCAAAGGTGGATACAATACATGGGGCATTTTCTTACACGGATTTTGAATAAACTTATTATTTTGCGTTTCTACTGGGAGACTTAATGGGCATTACCCGGGTAAGCATGATACTTGAGTAGAAACAGGCTAATTGATTTGTAAACCCTGATTTACAGGATAAGATTATATCTCCCGTTTAATGCTCTAATGAGTCATTACATTGGTGTAAAATTTTTAAATATCAAATATAATTCAACCATTCTTAACTATGCAAAACTTCATACATTTTTATATTTTTTATCAGTCATGCTGATTGATAAATAGGTTGTCAGAGTTTCAGTAAACGTTTTTAAGTTTGTATAAAAAAGCTTCATCTTCACAGGAATGCTCCATTTGTCTTCTGAGGAGTTTAATCAGCTGTATAAACAATCAGAGCAGAGCTGCTACTTGAAGCTGACCCTAATTGCATCACCTTCATTAGCCAAAGTGTAATAAAGAAAACCTTCAAAATTGTAAGATGAGAGAGGGTCAAGGCTTAGAATAAATGCGAATTGCATGTGCACTCTAATGCTCTATAATGCATATGATAAGGATACTTTTCTATTACTTCTTAACAACAGAATTAGATGTATTATTTTGTTTATCCAGTTTGTCCAGCTTTTCTTTGATTGCCCTATCTGTTGTTTATATTTGTAACTTTTTATGACCGAAGCAAATAGAAGCATTACCTCCTTTAGCCATAAAGCACAGAATGAAATCTATTTTGTGAGCCTGGAAACTGATTTAACTGTGATTTGTATGAAAACGCTTCAACTTCACGGGAAAGCTCCATTTGTCTTCTGAGGAATTTAATCAGCTGTATAAACAATCAGAGCAGAGCTGCTGCTTGAAACTGACCCTAATTGCATC
>JXSR01S004413.1:91465-115300 GCA_000969725.1 Ophiothrix spiculata
AGTGTGTGCACAGGGTATATATCATAGATTATATGATATAGGTTATCTAGTCAGATTAGCCTATATTTCAACAGCTCACTGTATCTCCTTATACAGGAGCATTTGTGACTTGCTCCAACAAAACCCGGACAAAGTCGCCAGAACACTTCAGGAGATATAGCCAAATAAACCTGACACAAATCAATAGAAAACAAAGGAATTTTCAACCTAAATGTCACTTTTTGACAGACAAAACATCGAGCAATCCTGGAGTATGATATATCATTGAAAAATGGATTTGTCCGACTTTATCTGGGTTTCGACAGAGCAGGTCACATTTGTTTGTTGATTTGTGACCAACCCTTGAGTGATATTCAAGTGCATTTTTTAAGACTGTTCATCGTGACCTGGGAATATGTGCAAGGCCTGGTGTATGGGAACATTTGAAAACAGCAAAGTAAGGGGTCACTTCAAAACTCAACCGGCGGTTTCTGGCGGTTCAACCAGAATAAACAATAGCCAACCGCCCAGAACCGGCAGACAACCGCCAGTTGAATTTTGAAGCCGCCCCTAACAAACATTCAGAAACTAGCTTTTTGTCTGATTGTGCTAAATAGTTTATGAAGATAGGCTTCTGTTAAATTGAAACATTTAGAATTTCTTTTCATTCTCTATACATAGGTTTTCAGGAGAATCTTCAGTGTTGAAAGGTATACAAATAACAAATTAAACAAAAGCCATTAAATCTTTTTAGCCCTTGTACCACCAATGTATTTTTATAACATAGAAGACTAAAGACATAGGTTGTTACAACCTACCCCTTTTTTAAATTGACAAGGTTTTTAGTCTTGGGTCACCTCTTTCTATAAATATCAAAATCTTTTCTATCAGTCCATGCATTAGATACTTATGATGTCATTATGTATGGCCTATTAAAAATTCCAGTGTACAAGCTAATACAGAGATAAATAGTTGGAAATTGAAAATACAAGTGAAACGTCCTTTGGAAATTAATGTGTTTTTTGTTTGCTTGTTTTTGCATAGCAGTTATTCCAAGATATATGTAAAGTTTCAGCTCTTTACCATTTAAATGTTTTCAAAAGGGTGACTCAAATATATTGGTTGGCTGTTACAACCCATCCCTAAGAAGTATGAAAGTAAATTAAAACATTTGTTTTTATTCAAAACATGCAAATCAAACAGTCACAGAGGAATATCAAAGAACTGACATTATTTTTGACATCAACTGTTCTGCATCTTCACAGGGGTAGTAACTGTTACAACAATGACCTATGTAATATTAAAAGATGCTGCTGTTTGAAAATATTATGAGATGGTAGGTGTCAACTTTATTGAGATTGTTCATTTGATCAAATAAAACTTTTCTACTCTTTGTTGTAAAGTATTCAAACTAAACTTTGAAACTATGAAGAAAGTAAGATACTGTGATTACCATCATGCAATGCTTCCTATGGGATTGTTTGTGTAAGTTGTTATGTGAATAAGCTTTAGCAATGAAATGACACCAAATTAAAGTTAACTGTAATCTTGCATTCGGGCATGTTTCTTTAAACTAAAAGAAGATATCAGGAGCTTCGCATCATACCTTGCTTCCATTGGGATTTTTTACAGGAAATTGTTTCAAGTAATGAAACTACCTTAAATTATTACCAGTTTTGTAGTCTTGCCTTTCGTTCAAAATTCATCATATTTATATTGAGTATGAATATTAATACTATACAGGGTGGATCAAAAAACTTAGAACCCAAGTTCAAGGTCACGTTTCAGACAGTAATTGTACCTCAACCTCAATGAATTTGCACAGGAATCATTGTTAATACATTTAAACCAATCCCTGAAAGTTTTATGCAATTTGCATCATTAGGTCTTAAGATACAGCTCTTTATGTAAACCGTCCTTCAAATTGGCCTGTCTTCGTTTTTGTCTTCAATCTGTTTCCCTTGATATGCACCGTATTTAGTTCCACACGTGTTGTACTGCAGTTTAAATTACACATGTTTATCTGATGAAAGTGATTGATCATCAATTTTGAATTGAATGATGTACCTGAACATAGCTTCAGATAATTGGGCCCCAGTTTCAGCAACTTAATGGTGCATTTCAGATTACATGTTCATACAAGAGGCCTCTGAAATCCAGCTCACGTAATTTTGATTGTTTGTATGTTTTTGTTTGCTTTCTCTTCTTCGGTAAATGTTTTCCAACAGAGTGGTTTGACTTAGTCACTCAATCGTTGTCAGATAGATTAAAGGTCCTTAGGTGTTGTAAACTGACGGATTACATTGAAAGATCAGCTAGGAAAATGCCTTGAAAAAGCATTCAATTCAAGCAAGGAACGCCCGTAACACAACATGCAGTGCAGTATGTGTAGGTTAGATTACTTAAATTGATTACACATCAATGATGTGTAATCCATTGAAGGATTTAAGTCAGAAGGAGAGAGAAGCAATCATGGAAAAACCACTTTGAAGCAATACTTTTAATAATGGGCTGTATCTTAAAATCCAATGATCAAAACTTGACCAAAAATGCAGGAATGGCTTAAAACCTATCCCACATGATGACTTTGCCAACTGAAGGTGATAGAGGTACAATTGTTAAGTAAAAAATGACTTTGAACTTTGGTTTGAGTTTTTTGAACCACCCTGTATGATACAAATACATTGTGTAATAAGAAAATCTGTCATGATAGGTATACATTGAGTCCAACAGTATAAGTACCGGAGACCTTATTTATAAAAGACACTTAAGTGCAACTTTTTAAGGGATTCCCTTAAAACTACCAAATTTTAAGATAGTCCTTAAGAGTTACACTTAAGAGAACAAATATTTAGGGGAATCCCTTATCTCTTATATTTTTAAGGACAACTTTTAAAGATCTTGATACACACTTAAAAGTTGCCTTTGAATAAGATTTGTTTTTAAATACAAGAAAACACAAATAGAAGAAAACACATCAAGTGTGAATTAAGAATGTTAGTTTAAAACCTGAAAATCATTTACATTTTGTTAACATTTTTATACCTAAATGTAAAGAACCAAAATGATGCACTGAAATTAAGCAGAAGTTTAAGTACTACATTTTCACTTTAGTGTAATAATGACACGTAAGAGTATAAGCTCCCAGACTCATTGGGCATTGATAGTTATGGCTTTGATACCATGAGCAGGCGCATGTGTAGTTTCCTTCAGGAATATATTAACTGTTTGGTGCTTCTTAAGTATCAAATGAGTACTGGCATTCTTCAATGCTGGATAGTATCCATCGTAAGTTGCCGGTATAAATCATTCATTCATGTTTATGTGGCAAAATCTGACAAAAATAACTATCAAATTACACAATAACGATATATTTGTGACCCGTCATATCGAAAGGTACCTTAAGGTCGGCAAAATCAAAATTGATTTTTGGTCTCATCTGAAAGCTGAGATTTTAAGCTTTAAAATGACACCTTGATTTTGGTTATTGGATGTTCGGTTGAGAAGTTACACCAAAATTGGTAAAAGGCATCGGGCTGATTCGGAAAACTATAGTTCTGAGAAAATCGAGTTTAAAGTTTTTGTACTTTGTGAATCTTGAATGGAGAGAGGATTTTTAGCTTGTTTTTTAATACATTTTTCTTATATTTTGGATGTTGGAACCTAATTAATATGATAAAATACACTTCAATGATAACCTTTCTGATGAAATTTTGACTACGCTTAGCTTCAATGGCCCGTATCTCGTAATGTACTATGCCGGTATTAAGGTACCTTTCGATATGACGATCCACATTTTACAATGACAAAGGAAACAGAAGACAAAATTACAAGGAAATATCAAAATGCTGAAACACATTAAGTCTAGCTGCATATGTGCTGACTCATTTCCAATGGGATCCTAAGTTGGTAATTCCCTTTCAACAACAATTACAATATTGGTGTATGGCCCAATTAATATTGAAAACAGAGAGACAGTCATTCTGATCCACTAGCGTGTCCAAAGGGGGGGGGGGACACGTGCACCCCCAGTCGGGTGTGCCAGTCGGGGGAAAAGTACCATTCGGGTAAATTGGGGATCTGGACCAACTCCCACGAACGAAGCCCTTTTCCCTAGTCCCGACTCAGCTGTCTAAAATCAACGGACTCGGCTTAGATTCTGTTAATTAATGTTCAAGAATATCACGATTATTAGCAAAATAGTGAATTTTCCGAAATTTTTCGCGTGCTACGCGCGCATGTAGAAAAAGTCCTTTACTTTTTCATAGACTATTTTTGCTCGCAGATTTTTTGGCCTTAGTTGTGTAATTTCGCTTGTATCCCCATCGTTTTGAAGACACTGGAGGGAAAGCCACTGGAAACTGCCCAAACGAAAATTTAAAGCAAAACAATGATAGCATTTTCATGTATTCACTGGTGGCACCAATGAAGACATAAGGGTCATAAGGAAGGGGAGGTGGCACAACTTTTGCGTCCCCTATCCCCCAACTTTCAGTTATTCAGTTATTTTCAGTTATTTCAGTTATTGACGAAATTATCAACACTCATATTTAAGTTTCCACTTTTTAGATATTCAAACGTAAAATGTTAAAAATTCTGTGTGCTTCGCCCGTTTATCAAGATTTGTTTCTCCATTTTTAGATACCGTAATAGCAAATTTGTTTCAAAATTTTGTGCGCTTCGCGCGATTGTTAATATTCTATAAAATTTGCTTTGCGCATTTATCAAGATTTTATCTCCATTTTAAGTACAAGTATCAAATTTGTTTTAAAATTTCTCACGCTTCGCGCGTACATTAATATATCCAATTTTACCCCTCCCATGGTGTCATTCGGGGGAAACCAAATCTTGTGCCCCCAGTCAAAAAATCCTGCGCACGCCACTGTTCTGATCTGTTCAAATGCAGGCCCCATTGAATTGTAACATTCAAAGTTAAAACTTTGATATTTAGAAACAAAATGATCGGGTTAAAAAGAGTTTTCTGACAGACAAGTGAAAAAACATGTTTCTGACCATGAGCCTGTTTATACCTTGAAAGTAACTAGTTACTATTCTCATTAAAAATCATGTCCATTTTACGATCCAAGAAATCGCATGGAAATTTTCCTCTGGATAAGAGATGTAATTACAATTGCATTGGGGAACTTGACAGTAAGGAATCAATATCCTACTGCTATTAAATTAGATCTGTATGGAAGTCAACACTGATTTATTGTTTTAATTAATGTCAAGATCTCAATCATTTATGCACAAATATTTGGTCAAGAAGCCTAATTGATGCTGTTATTGCCTCATGAAATATGGAATGAAAAATTGCTATCAACATGTATATACTTTGATCAACACCAAATAGGCGGGCCTCTTCACATTTTGAATTAATACAGATAAGCGTGTGCGCAGCTGACAACACCCAACTGCAGGAGATGCAGCACGCATTCTATGTGTGACTCACACATCAGTATCTACGACATGCATGTAAGTGGGATTATGTTTACTTGCAGATGAAGAAAAGCCTCATAATTCCCACCTTTTTAGTGTTGATCAAAGTATAAAGAAGTTGGTTTATGCTATAAAATTGCAAAAGGTTAACTTAGCCTCATTAATCCCATGGATTTCTAAACTTTTTTTCCCATTTCTAGCTTATGTCCTTGAAAAAAAGAAGAGCAAGAAATGCTAGGATTTTGAACTTAAGACCTCCTTCCTCACACCCATACCAACTCAAATCTATCCAATAATTTCGTCAACTTCTCAGGTGTTAGACTAGCGTTGAGTCGGCACTTCAGTCTAAGTGTTGAAAAAGACAACAGGTGTTGTCGAAACATCCACCAAATGGTGAGTCAACTAAATGGATTAGTATACAGAACTCTTTTAATGTTACATTTCAAGAGCCACTGACATAAGGGAGAGTGATTTTTTGCATTTCAGTGACAAGTTATTAAATAAATATAACATATGACAGTAGTCTTGAAACTCTTTAAGGGGCCTTGAAGCTCTTTATGATAATAACCTGAAACCAGAATCATCATCTTTAGAAAAGGAATTTAAAGCACCAGAATCACTTACAACAAATGAGCAGTGATTCAATCTGAAATCTGGAACTCGAAGCCGTGATGTAATTAACACAGGCCTGTTCTTGTGAACTGATTATATCATTTTTGAAATGATTGTGACAAATAAATTGACATATCCTATAGATCATGAGCATTCTAGAAATACCACTAATCTATGTAAATATCAGAAGTGACATATAGATGAATTTGTTATACACAGAACTAAAATCTAAGAGATGGCTTCAATAAATCAAGACAATCGTCATTTTGCCACATGAGAAGTTTATCATTTTCAGACCATATTCAGACTTAACACTTGGTTTAAGTGAAATATATTGCTTTTAAGGTGTCTGGTCCATGATAGATCTGCCCAAAATTCTAGTTAAAAGTGGCATGATTGATTTTTATCAATGTAGGACCGATCTTTAAAATGAAAATTGGGGGTCACTGGACTCGTTTTTGCATGCAGCATTTTTGGAGGCTTTTTGTGAAAAATTAGTACAGGGGTCAGAAATGTGGCAAAAGTGACATTATTTAGTATTGATTCAAAATTTAAAAAAAAACTGCCCGAAAATTTTTGTCAATTTTTTCACAAAAGTGGCGCAGAAGTATGTTCTTTCAAATAAAACAATAACAATTTGGGGTCACCGAACTAATTTTCCCGAAAAATATTAAATATGGCAATTTTTGTTGGTATTAACTAAGCTTTTTGAAATAATTAAAAAGTAATAAACTAGCTGTCACAAGTGATTGAATTTATTCAAGCAATCGAATGAATGTTTAATGTTTTTAAATCAGTCCTTTGATTAAGCAGGTAATGTATATCATCATATCAAGAATCATATTGGTAATCATTGGAGATGTAATGAAAGACATAATAAAACAAATGGTTTCAACATAGATAGCATACTTATTATTAACTTTTACATGTCTCTATCTGTCAGAAGCTCTTGGAATTGTTGTGATACAGAATCTGACTGTTAATTGTGCTGTGCTAAGTTCAATTTAAACTAATGTTTCAAGACTTACTTGTTTGAGGTTTGGTGGCCTACGTACGACCAACATCCACTGGTCTTCAATACCAACTGATGTTATCATGTTCTTGCCGTTGTGGAGTCGTCACATGACCTGACCCATTGTGTTATTAGATATATAAATATTAATATTGCACAAAAACAAGAAAGAATTAGGTTTTTTTAAAGTCTGTATGCAATTTAAAACTTCAGCATTCATGACAACAGCTGAAATAGAACACCAAATAAGCCATAGCATATTCATTCAAGTTTGGTTTGAAATATTACTATCAACTGACCTTTCATAAATAGATGTAGAGACACGCTTATCAAACAAGACAATTAAGATTGCAATAAATGGTCACAATGTAATGTCAATTAAAACTAGACAGCAAACATTACAGTAAATGGCCATATTATACCAAATATACACAGCAAACAGTGGATACACTCATTTTGAAATAAGATCTTTTACACAATTAACTAGACTTTTACCATTTGGGACCAGACAAATCATTACTGCAAACTTTCCTCAAGCTTTAAATTTAATATCTTAATGCTGCTCACGCTTTTATAACATATAAGACACACACAAATAGTACTGTGCTAACAATAACTGACAGCGGCAATTACTGGGGAATGTGACAGGCAACGTTTGACATCTTGGTGCTTTTGTAAACCCACATATAAGCTTGAGTTTAATTTGTTAGTCTATTAACACACTTCCACAATAATATGTTTAAGGCCAAAGCAAAACATTGTTTGTTCTTCTACCACCAGTCACTGGGTTTAAATATCTCACAATATCAGAGTGACACAATATGGTAAATTGTGACAACATCATAAAGACATGATATAAATTAAAGGTACATAGAATGTATAGATGCAGTGTAATTATTACTGACTGGCCATCACTTCTGAGCTATATTTACATCATTGTTGAGAAGTTCAGTTGTGAGGGCTAGTCAGAAAATAAAAGCAATAGGTACTGCTGATTGGACCAGGTAGTTTAAAATCTATATGAAGTTATTGAAGTTGAAAAAAGAAGAGAAAAAAAGGTAAAGGGGATGGTCTCTATTTCACAGGTCTTGAGTGCCTATCTCTCGTACGAAGCTTTTGGGCAGACTCATCAATTTGTTATATTTGCGGTGAGGGGTATGCCCGACTTTCCCCGCGAGTCTGTTACCTTCCTAGAATTAAAGAAAGCCGGTACCCATTTGACACCTGGGTGGAGAGGAGCACATTAGGGTAAGTATCTTCCTCAAGGACACTACACACGCTGCCCACCAGATACGAACCCACGATTCTCAATGCCCGGTGATTAACAGTCGAGGACTTATCCTCTAGGCCATGCATGTCCCTAAGAAAAAAGAGAAGAAAAATGATAGCTAATGTTGATTTTGAGTTTATGCCAACAGTGTTGTTATATGATTATATTTTAAAAGCGATAGTTTAATTAATTCATTGACTTTGAAGTGCCTAATAAGGGAGGTCGGAGCCTCACAATCCTTAAAAATCGTTTTTATCATAACTTGAAAACTAATAAAGTAAACTACATAAATGTATACATTTTTAGAAAGGAAATTTTACAAGGAATCCATTTATACCATCAAATTCAAATTTTAAGAACTCACTTTTAGAAACTCACCAAAAAATATTTATTTTGTCAAAATTTTTGAACAAGCCTAGAAAAGGTATTTTTTAACAAAAATCTTGCAAAAGAAGTAAAAATCATCCAAATTGATAGTTCTAGGGAATGTTTTCTCAAATGTTTGATTAACTTTTTAGTTTTCACAAAAATGGCAAAAAAGTGCCAAAAAAATCATGATTTAAAAAAAAAAACATGAATTTTTGGCCTATTCGGACCCCAAACTAGGGGATTAAACAAAAAATAGAGAAACCATTCCCTAGAACCATTGATATAGATGACTTATGCCCATTTTTGAACATTTTGGCCGAATAATATTTTTCCTAGGTTTGTTCAAAAAAAATTGGCAAAATAACTTGTTTTGGCCAGTTACTTAAAAGTGAGTTCTTAAATCAAGAATCTGATAAATAGATTCCTTGTGAAATTCCCTTTCAAAAATTAATACTTTTATATAGTGAAAGTTGACAATGTTAATTTGATACCATTTTGAAGGAAATTAATATATCAATTCTTTAGTAACAAAATCTGGATTTGATTGAGAGAGAATAGAGTTTGCTTTGTACTATATTTTCACTCAATCAAATCCAGATTTCACAAGTTGATAACATAAGCATTCTACCACATGTTAATTTTGTGATGCTAAATTATTATTTGTCTTGACAAATTCAAGATTTTTTTAAATGTCAAAGTTATTCAAGTATAAGTTTTGGAGTCATTTTGCAGTCTCATTTCCTCTTCTTTTCAAATAGAATTATTGAAATTATTGTAAACTCTGTATCCAGTCAGACAAGTCCCTGCCAGTTAGCAGTGAGAGCAGAGAAAAATAATCTGTGGGAACTGATACCTGCCAGACAGTAGTTGTTAAGCACAGCAGACCGTATTATTAAATTATATGACAAATATAAAGTCTACAGCTATTTTTTTTACATTTGAATAGAAAGATGAGGAAACAGAAACTTATTTTTCTGTCTTAACTTGATTTTTTTGATATTATATTTGTTTGTTTAAAAAAACACCAAATTGGTTAATGTCAGAGTATCAAATTAATACTGCATTATCATTGAAACTTTGACAAGTCACTTCCCATTTGTGGAGAATGCAAAGAAGGTCTATCTACAGAAATTGCTACCTTGCAAGACTATAATTGTTAAGCATGTCAGACAGTATTATTAAATTATTTGATGAATAAAATGTCTTTGAGGTTACAGTTATTTTCTTTGGACATTATGTCTGCTCTTCTTTGGATATAAATTGTCGGGTATAAGTCGCGTGATATCAGATAGAGTTATATCCAACAATCGTTTTCATTGCAACTTTATGTCTGATGCTATTGCCGATACAAGTTATGACCGGTCATTAGCAAGTATGTCCGATTGACTGGACTCAACTAAACATTTTTTTCAACTGTTAGTAGGTAATAAACTTGTTTTTGTTCCATTAACAAATTTGTAAGATCATGACCCCATTCCAACTTGGCTTTTGAAAAATCATCTTAATGTTCTTGCTCCACTTATTACACGCATTGTTAATTCATCTTTGAAATCTGCGGTTTTTCCATCATCTTTCAAAAGAGCACTTGTCACGCCTCTTCTTAAAAAACCTTCGTTGGACAGTGATATTTTGAAAAATTATCGTCCGGTTTCAAACTTGGCCTTCATATCAAAGATTATTGAAAAAGTTGTCTCTTCTAGAATTGCACATCATCTAGCTACTAACAACCTCTACGAATGTCTTCAATCGGCATACAGGAAATTCCACGGAACTGAAACGGCACTGTTACGCGTTCAAAATGACATTTTATGTGATATTGATAGAAAACGTGGCGTTTTTCTTGTTTTACTTGATTTATCTGCTGCCTTTGACACCATAGATCATGGAGTTCTTCTGTCACGTCTGTCCTCTTTTGGTGTCAGAGGCAGTGCACTTGAATGGATTCGCTCCTATTTGACTGATAGAACACAGGCAGTAAATATAAATGGTGCCTTATCATCAAACCAGCCACTCCGATTCGGTGTGCCGCAAGGTTCTGTCCTTACACCACAATTTTTCACTATTTATTCATCGCCAATTGCAAACATTGCTCGCAAGCATGGATTACAGGTGCATTTGTATGCAGATGACACGCAACTTTATATTCCCTTTGATTTGAATGATCCTTCTGATGAAATTGCTGCACGCTCTTCCATAGAACTTTGTATCCAAGATATTAAAGCATGGATGACTGCTAATAAGTTGAAATTAAATGATGACAAAACTGAACTACTGGTGATTACTTCAAAGTATTAACACTCTAAGCCAGCCACCAATTCTATGCAAATAGCTTCTTCTAACATATGTGCTGCTTCCAAAGCTCGCAATCTAGGTGTAATATTTGATAAATGTCTTACCATGGATGATCACATCAAAAACATGTGCAAATGTACTTATTTTCAAATAAGGAACATAAATCTAATTCGTAAAGTACTTGATAATGATACTGCTGATACGCTCGTGCACGCACTTATTACATCTCGCCTGGACAATGGAAATTCTGTATTACACGGAATTACTGAACGTCAACTTAACAAACTTCAACTTGCCCAGAATGCTGCTGCACGTATGCTAACGCGGACTATTACTATCACATTACACCTGTTTTACAAAGTCTTCATTGGTGACCAATTCGTTCTCGCATTAAATATAAACTTCTTCTTCTTCTTACTTGGAAAGCACTGCATGACATGGCACCTTCTTACATAAGTGAACTTATCAAATATCGCAAGCCTCTACATCCAATGAAAACTAGATCGGCAAACAAACGCTTTCTTGAGGTTCCACGGACATCAAATTCCTATGGCGAGAGGGCTTTCTATCCATCATCACTGAAACTTTGGAACTCTCTTCCATTGGAACTTCGGCTGTCTGATTCATTGGACACTTTAAAAAAGATTTTAAAAACTCATTTATTTAAACTACCTTATGTTGATTAATTCCTGTGGTTTCCATGCATGTATTTGTGGATTCGTATTTGTTTATATTTTTCATTATGCTTTGTACATTTATGTCGTTATTTTTGTATCTGGGCCTCGGAATAATGGCGCATTATAAATGCCTTATTGTTATTATTATTATAAACTTCTACTGATGAAAAAGTGATCAGATTTGAACACGAAGACATCTAAATCAGTGATTAAGTTGCAAAAACGTGGCCTTCTTGATATTTTATATATGACTAACTGCATCACATAATTTTTTTTCATCAAGTCTTCATAAAAATTATAGTGTCAAGTTATCCATATAATTATTTTTGGCTTTTTTACTGGACAAATGATTTGAAACTTCGTAATGTTTTGACACATAACTGTACCTAGTACTAAATAATTGACCTTAGAATTAAGTTACTTTGTTGCATGTATTTATTTGGAATCATCAAGTAAAAAATGAGTGATTACATTTTCAGCATGTTGGGATCATAGAATGCCCCTTTAGATTATATGTATAAAGAAGTATCTTCAATACCAGTCTTGTAATTTGAATTCTTCTCATAATTTTTAACAGGTTGCATGACAAACAGAAATTCATGCTAAAGTTGATATGCTTTAAAGCTGGGCAGATACAATCTGTTTGCATCATATCGAAGCTAAATATCACAAGAGGTCATCCTGGAACACAACGGCTTTGGTAAACATAGAGACACTGTATTTCTGAAACAGAAGTGGAAATGA
This sequence comes from Ophiothrix spiculata, assembly GCA_000969725.1. NCBI lineage: Eukaryota > Metazoa > Echinodermata > Ophiuroidea > Amphilepidida > Ophiotrichidae > Ophiothrix > Ophiothrix spiculata. The sequence goes on from JXSR01S004413.1 coordinate 103,860, forward strand.
CACTATTAAATAAGAGCTTGTTAGATAGTGAGGCAGATTTGATGAGTTGGTCAATAACACTAGACATATAGGCGTGTATAGCTAGTGTGAATCTAGATGTAGGTCACAAGTATTCATTTCATATCAATGATATTCTCTTTCAAATGCTCTTACAAATCACATCAGCTTATATTGCTCATAGGTATTAAATCTGTATGTATTACTTGTTGCATGACTTTATCATAGCTATTCACTAAATTGTTCTTATCAGAATAACATAAGCTTGCTTTACACAGAAGTATGAAATCTGTATATATTACTAAACTCTAATCTCAAATAACTAGCAGGTTATTTGACATAAGTTTTACATGGGTGTTGTAATGAAATAATGATATTCATTTTATGTATATATGAAAATTTCAAAAGTAATGGAAAATAAAACAAATGAACTACACTATTATTGTGATTAGTACTTTCTTTGCCACAATTAATTATTCGACCTAAAGGGCATTTTACTGAATATCTATAAGACCAGCATATATAAATTGTTCGTCTCAAAGCTCACCACTAGGTGAAAAACTAAATGCAAAATATGTTTTGTATTTATTTTTTAACTCTATTTTTAAATATTTTTACCTCCATTTTGGTCCAAAAATGACCTGACCAACATGTTCAGTATACAAATCTGCTTCTAGCAATGTATACTTTTATTTGTTGCTGAGTTACAGTGCAGAAACCATTTCTGAAAACAAAGGGTGGACAGGGCCCTTGAGACAGATAACTAAATTATTATGTATAAGTGAGATGCATGAGTGTTTTCCTGGATGTGCAATGGATTCCTTTTTTGAATGAATAAGATGTATAGCCAGACATTTTGATACATGCTTTAACCCTTTATAGGTTTGCCAACCCTTTCCTTCATTTTAATCATTGCTGTATTTTTAATTTTTAATGTGACATGAAATTTGATTGATTTTTTAATCTTTTATTTTATTTTGGTTGATAGATACTATTGAACTTTGAATGCTGATATTTTTTTCCATCAAATTCTGTAGGGAAAATCCATTATAGGTCTATTGATACCATGACTAGTAAAGCTGACTATAAGCATTGTTCAAATTAATTTGCTTAACATCTAAGAGCAATTCAGTATGCAGTTTTAAATTTTTACTATTTGTCAAATAAAGGAATCAACAGATACAAGATGGTCATCAGCACTGTGCAAACACTGGGCTGCATTATACATTGGAACTCGAGTAAGAACGGTCATATGGCTTCATCCGAACAAACATGGAAAGCATATAAACAAATGCTGCATACAAGGAAAGACAATTCTTTCGAAACTTAAAAATATTGACTAATAAGAATGGGCTTAGAGTGAATTGACACTCTCAGTATCTTGCACCGGAGAGATAGCAATTTATCATACCACAAAGAGAATTTATGACCATATTTGGAAAAGATCAAAGGAGCCGCTGCCGGGATATATTTTCGTATCCTACCCATGAGCGCTTCAGACGCACTAGATCCTACTTATATCCTGTCACTGAGCGCGTCGGAACATTGCATTTTGAATTTGTAGGGATGCGCAGTACTATGTAGAGTAAAACGTTCACCTAAAGTGGTTCGTTTTTTGTTAATTTTTGTGAAATAAAGCTAAAAAGTTGAAAAAACAAATAAATAAATAGTTTGATGATTAAGATTGAATTTAGTGGTATGATAAATGTTTTATTTGGTTCAGCGTCGGTATGTTATGGGAAATACTTGTGCGCTCAGTGTTATATCCAGGCTCAGCTGCGCTTCGCCTGGATATGACACTTTGTGCATGAGTATTTCCCATAACATACCTCCGCTTCACCCAATAACTAATAGTATCCTTCCTGGCGTGTGGATTCATGTGTAATAAGCTTAAAATTACCTCCTCATTATACTGAGAGTAAATCAAATTAATTAATTCATACTTTTTAATATTTAGAATGAAATTCACTGGCATTATTGTTTATTCAGTTGTATGCATCGATGACAATTACACCCATAATATGTGCATAGAATACTCTCAGGATTTCTCTTGTTTCTAATAATTATGTTGTTTAGTATTGTTATTTAAAAAGAAAGAGAGATGAAGAAATCCTTTGGGAGATAATGTTCCAAAACATGTTGTTTTCTTGAGTTAATTTGATTATCAGTTAATGCTGTAGGCAGGAAGTAGGATTAGTTAGAAAATAATTTTCTTATCAACTAAATAGTACACTTCAGATATAAAAAAAACACAAGTAAATTCAAGTTAAATAGCTCTTAATTTGGGATAATTGACATTAATAAGTTTTGCCTTAAAGGTAACAAATCAAAGCATATAGCACAGATAAGGTAATCATTGTGAAGGAATTGCAAATTGATTTACAATGAATTCACAAGGGACTTCCTTGCTAATTACAATCTGGATATTTCATTACCATCAATCTAATGTTTGAAAACAGTTGAGAAGACAATGTATACTTGAAGATGATGATTAAACTCTAGGACGTAAATACCAAGAACTTTCATGAGGAATGAATACATAAATTTTACTTTTTTTTTCTTTGATAGACAAAGCTATATACATTCATGAAAGGAATTCTGCTTCAAAACAAACAACTGCATAATTCATATTTGATTGATTGTTTTACTTAAATCTTTTATAGACTTAATGAAAAAGTTTTAATGCATCGCTTTGGTATTTTGATTGAATATTCTTTTAAATCGTGATAATTTAATTCAATTGAAATCAAACCTTTTTTTTATAAACTTTTCATATTTACTGATATATTTCAGTGTCTTTGTCCATGTACCAATTTCTAAGTACCAGTTGAGGCAAACATGAAGTTGTGCATAATGCTAAAATTATAAGTGTAGAGTTTGTCACTATCTGTTTATTGACCTTACAGTTATACATCCATAGGTGATATATTTATCATTTGGACTTTACCCTTTAGCAAGAGCTATTCCTTCCTCAAGATGATATATTGATGTGTATATGGCTTATTTTTGCTTGTAACTTGCAGTTTGCATGTCATTGCTATGTGTGATCTGTTCTAACATAATGAGCATAAAGTTAAACTTGTGCATAAAAAACCTCTATAGTGTAAAAAAGAAGAATGAAGTCAATTTTTTGATGTAAATTATATTCATATATTTTTCAAACTATATCTAAGGTTTGGTCAATTTTTAGACTGGTAAATGTTGTAATAATTTTTCTCCAACGGTCTCAGATACTTAAGGACTGCATAAAAAATCAACCACTCTAGGTGGTTGACATTTTTCAGAACAAAAGCAACCACCCACAACTGGCAGTTCTAGGTAGACAATTGAATATGCTAGAATAAGAACATCCCAACTCCATGTGCTGCCTTCTGTTAATCATATTTATAAAATATAAATGCATACAAATTTCTGAAAATGCTTTGACATCACTAAAATAGCATTTCTATGTCAATATCCTAATCATAGTGTCATATTTGACCTTATAGTTTACTGTTTTAGACATTGTTAAATAATTGTTATAGTACATAATTGCTATATTAAACAGTCATAATAAGAACATCCCAACTCCATGAGCTCCTCTCTGCAACTATATGCTAGGAAAATTATCTAACAATGTCTAACAAAGTCAACTACAAGGTCAAATGTGAGACTATGATTGGGATAAAGACTTGAAAATGCTTTCTTGTGATTTGAAAGCATTTTCCGAGATTTATATGCATTTATATTTTACATAACTTAACAGAAGGCAGCGCATGGAGTTGGGATGTTCTTATTCTAGCGTATTCAATTGCCTATTGGATTTTAAGTGTTTCCTTATAATCTTTCGGCCTAGAGACATTCCCTATCAATATTTGGTTTGACGTTTTCTGTAAAATAAGGAAATATATATAAAATGTTTGAATATTGGTTAATTTGATTAGTTAAATCGGTATTTACATCAATTTAATAAATATCCAAGCATTGTAAGAATCATTCACTCTTAATTTAAGTGAATAGGTAAGAGCAAATATTGCAAGGGATATCTCTCAGGCGAATGAATGTCTTTGGACGTAAAGCCTTAAATACCACATTAAATTATATGAAAACTACACATAAGCCATTGGCCATAACCAGACTAGAACTAGGACCTACTAATTCAGGTTCATAGGAGCACTTTTTCATAAGCTCCCTATTGTTATGATATGCTTCCAATCATCATTATTGTATTAAACATTATGTCATCACACATTGAGAGTCAGAAATCAAGAACCATGAGTCCCTGAGCAAGATTTTCCATTAACTCACAAATGCTCCATTTAGCTCAGGTGAAAATGGTTATTGTATTCTTAATGTACTGGAGAGGTTAACAGATCTCATTAAATGTGACAATCCCTTCCCTTCAAAATGACAATAATGGAGTCTGATCCAATCGCTTCCAACGACAGATGGGCGCTTTATTCTTTGCATACAAGCCATATCTGATACCGGTTTTAACATGTAATAGTTATTCTATCAAAATGACATCCAGTAAAAGCTTGTCAGATTTGTGTATAGAAAGTGCTTAAATCTTATTCCTAGATTTAACTGTGTACACAAAGCTAAATATTTGCTCACCTTTGAGAGCTTTCGAAACGTAGCACTGTTTCCTGGTCACTCTGATGTTATTGTGATGCTGTTGACTAGTTATTGGTCAGAGACTGACGTGTGACGTAAGCCACGTGGTCGTGTCTGACGCAATAACGAGTTAGTTGTAAATTCCCGGAAGTCGGTGGTGCCCCTGGTCTCGGTTAAGGGAGCTGTACCCAGTTTTTATATAAATGGCTTCCTTGAAACCTCTCAGGAACCAATCAGTTTCTTTGTCCAGTACTTTGGTTTCATCCCAGTAAAATCTTAATTTGAAGCATTTACAAAATTCTCTCTGGGTTGAAAATCATTTTCCAAATTCAAAAAAAAAATGAATTTGCATTATCTTCATTTTCATGCAAATTTTACAAAGAGAAAATCTGTACATCTACATGATCAAAATGATGACATAGACATCTCACAGATAACCAATAATGAGGACAATAGTAATTGAGGAATTTACAAAAGGGAGAAATACAGAATTTGACATTTGTAACTAGGGAACTTTCAGTCTTAGACCTGAACATAACACCCAAATACCAGTGCACAGACACAATTTATGACTAGTAAATCATACTCGTTTTAAAAAAGAAGTTACTACCGGAATCACTTAGAGCAAATTTGACATTAATCAATAGTAATTCAATCTGAAATCTGGGGCGCAAAGATGTGATGTAATTAACAGCAAACTTTTTCATGTGAACTGATTATAATTATTTTTGAAATTATTGTGACATGTAAATTGACATATCCTGTATATCATCAGCATTCTTACAACTTCAGTGATCTATGCTAAAATTAGAAATGATGTATATATGGATTTGTCATACATCCAACCAATCTAAGGGTAGCTTGAATAAATCAACATTTTGCAGGTAATCACAAGAGAAGTTAACCGCTTTTTGCACCAGATTTAAATTGAAGACCTGGTTTAAGTAAAATATACTTTAATGAAAGGACTTTGTCTAGCATCTTCTTACTGCGGAAGTAACAAATGTTTAATTCGGTGCAATTTAAGCACCACAACAGCCAGCGCATATTTCTGCTACAGTATGTTCGATGTTTTAAATTAGTTTTTGATTAACCACTGTTTGCTATTATACATCATATCAGGAATCAAATTGTTTATCATTCCTAATGTTAAAAATATTAAAACAAATTATTTTAACTTTCATAGAATTTTTAATCACCTATGCATGTCTCTATTTATCTATTGAAATGTTAGGATACAGAATTACCTGACCCTTCCAAATACAAAAAAATCAAAGTCTGAATATGTCACAGACCTGAGTTAATTATAATCATGAAACCGCTGCCGTGACAGTGCATGCTGAATGGCTTCGCGTAGTGATATCTGGCTTGGGTGGGAGGGATCCTGGGTTCGAATCCAGGTGGAAACCCACCATTTTTAACTTGCGGATTTCCAAGAATTTACTAATTCGCGAGCAAAAACATTTTTTTAAAACTTTGTATGTTATTCTAACTCTGCATTAAGCATTCAACAGCATAAGTAGAAAAGCAAACAATTCATGGTATATTCATGGCTATCAAAATTGGTTAAAATATTACTATCAACTGACCTTTCATAAATAGGTGTAGAGACACGGTTATCAAACAAGAAAATTCTGATTAAATAATTGAGACTGCAATAAATGGTCAAAGTCAATTAAAACTAGACAGTAAACTTTGCAATAAATGGCTATATCATGCCAAGTATACACAGCAAACAGTGGATACACCCATTTTGAAATAAGATCTGTACACTTAACTAGATTTCTACCATTTGGAACCAGACAAAATCATTACTGCAAACTTTCCACAGACACATACAAATATTACTGCACTAACAATAAATGACAGCAATGATAATAACATGTCTTTTAGGTAACAGCTATTATTTGACATCAGAATTGAATATCAAAATCTGAAGGGTAATATGTTTACTACTATACAGTTTTCTTCTTTGAATGTGACTACTTTTGTTGACTTTGTTGGTGTTTTGTATGTTTAAAATATAAATCAAAGTGGTTAATGTTAAGAGAATTGGTGAATGGAATAAATTAAAGTAAACATAAACAAGGGAGCATCTTAGATACCAAACTTGTAATTTGAATTCTGCTTATACTTAAACAGGTGTCATGTGAACCTGAATTATTTGTCTTTCATTGATTAATTAATAATTTTATTACATAAACTTAATTATTGAAATCTTTGATTGTCACAGTAAGGGGATGATTTCTGACCGAATGTTATTTTTGAAATTTAGGGTAATGTCCAATTTCATAAACATAAACAACTAATTGTGTGAAAGGTTCAGGTGATCAAGGGATTTTCCCAAAACATTAATAGCTTTGTTTGACATTGAAAGAGTGCTTGGGAAATCCCCACATGTAAGTACTATTCACTTGCCTTATTAAATGACATCAGGGGGGAATCATCCGGGCTGGATGATTTTGGACAGAGGTACCTCTGACTCTGTTGAAGTTAGCTAGAGGAGCTTAATTTTGTTGGATGGAGTTATACTGATGAATGGAGAAAAGACTATGTCTTTGGAGTTGCGATATATTGGATGTGATTTGGAGTCAGCGATATATTGGAGAACTAACACCCTATAACATGTATAATGTAACTCTGGATTATATATCTTAAAAATGTAACCTAGGATCTTGTGGATTACGCAGCGGTTTATGTAAGTGATTTAAAATGTAATTTTTATGACCAAGTTGATTAAGATACCGAAGAATTTGTATATGTCAGAAAAAAAAACAGCATTGATTAAAGTTTAGAAAGTTATAAGTTTTTGAATTAATTGCAGTGTATTTGTTTGTGTTATTTAAGAAGTGATGAGGTGATTTTTGCCTCGGTCAATTTTAAATCCTTGACCATAACACAGGTTGCATTAGAAACATAAATTCATGCTCAACTTGATGAGCTTTAAAATTGAGCAGATATAATCTGTTTGCCTTGTATCTAAGGTAAATATCACAAGAGGTCATCCTGGAACACAACAGTTTTTAGCAAACATAGAGATACTGTGTTTCTGAACAGAAGTGGAAATTACACTATTAAATACGAGCTTGTTAGATACTGAGGCAGATTTGATGAGTTGGTCAATAACACTAGACATATAGGCGTGTATTGCTAGTGTGAATCTAGATGTAGGTCACATGTATTCATTTCATACCAATGATATTCTCTTTCAAATGCTCTTACAAATAACATCAGCTTACATGGCTCATAGGTATTAAATCTGTATGTATTACTTGTTGCCTGCTTGTATCAAAGCTATTCTCTTTTAAACTGCTTATATTTCTTTGCAATATTTGATACAACATATTTTGAGAAAACCACCATATATTTATTACTGTGGAAGACAAGTTCACCTTCCTTTTATTATAACAATGCCAAAGTAGGCAAATCTGAAAAAATATCACATCCATTTGTTTTAAAATGTTGTTCGCTGAGTAAAATTAGGGAGACAAATAGAATTAGTGTATAAATTTAATGATGCCTGCCTGGTTTTCTTTCTTGGTTTTTAACATATATTAAAAATAGAATACGTAAAGTATGAATGTACAAATCATGTTATAGTTGAGTTTAAGATGATAGGAATTTCAGTAAAATATTTTCGGATTCACTCACTCATTGTAGAGTTCATGGCTATCTGCTTGACATTAAAAACTGAGGCAATATACAGTTTCATCCTTCTTGCATTTGTCAAAAAAGGAGTCAACAGGTATAAGATGGTCATCAGCACTATGCAAACACTGGACTATATATACACTGAAGCCAAAATTAGAATGGTCCATGAGAACAAATATGGAGAGCTATATAAACAAATGCTACATGCCGAGAAAGACAATTCTGTAGATACCTAAAAATTGACTAAAATATAGTATATTTATACTAAGTTTAAATTGACACACTCAGTATCTTGCTTTAGAAAGACAAAAATACATCCTTCTTGATGTGTTGAACCATGTGTAAATAAGCTTACAATTACCTCCTAATTACTTTGAGAGTGAATCAAATTAATTAATCTATACTATTATCAATATTTAGAATGAAATTCATTCGCATTATTGTTTATTCAGCTGTACGCATCAATGACAATTACTCCCATAATATGTGCATAAAATACTCTCAGGATTTCTCTTGTTTCTAATAATTATATTATCTTATAATTATTATAAAAGAGAAAAAGAAATCCTTTGGGAAATAATGTTTCAAAAGATTGTTGTTTTCTTGAGTCAATTTGAGTATCAGTTGATGGAAGGAAGTAGGATTAACTAGAAAATAACACACTTAATACAATGCTTCAGATGCCAAAACAAGTATATTCAAGTTAAATAGCTTTTAATTTGGCATAATTGACATTAGCGAGTTTTGCCTTAAAGGTAACAAATCAAAGCACATAGTATAAGTAGCAAGGAATACTAATAGGGGTAAGATATTCATTGTGAAGGAATTCCAAATTGATATACAATGAATTCATGAGGGACTTCCTGGCTAATTAATTTCATTACCATCAATCTAATGTTTGAAATCAGTTGAGGGGGCAATGTATACTTCAAAATGATATGAAACCCCAGCATGTAATATTGAGAATATTAACGAAGAGTGAATTAAATTGAATTATTCTGATGTTTATTTAGTTGCAGAATTTTCCTTCATGAAAAATAATTCGTCAGGCTAATAGAATAATTGTCTATCTTACATTTTGATGAATTTGATGATTTTTGAATAAATCAGCTCTTTAGATTAAGGGACACCTGCTGTGATTATATTAAAATATATATATGACCTTGAACATGTTCTACAAAGTCAAAATGAAAATTGCCTACATTATATTACTGCCTATCTCACAACATGTTAATAATGATTGCCTCACTGTGTATTTCTTGTTGTGAGTTAGGCAGAAATATTTTTGCCTATCCTAAAGTCATTTTGGTGTTTACATAATACTTCTACAGACATGTAAACACTGTCATTATATTTGCTTTGTGTCATAAAGTTATTATTGTTATACAGGTCAAAAAGCCAACAAACTAAAAAAGTTACACTTCAGGTTTTTTTTTTCTTAAACTAGAAAAATTAGATAGGCCAAATGTTTATTAGCTTAATGAAATTTACATTCATGACATGAATTCTGCAACTAAACAAATACAGAATAATATAATTCATCTATTTTACTTAAATCTCTCATTGATATATAAAGTTTATGAATAAGTATGCCTCAAAATATCATCTTCGTATTTTGCTTGGATATTCATCCATAATCATAATCATGAATGACATAATTCAATTGAAACCAAATCTTCTCTTTTAACTTTTCTGAAATATTTATAAGGTTAACAGATGTATTAAATGAAATCTTTTTTCTTCAAAATGACAACATTGGAGTCTGATCCACTCACTTTAAGTGACAGGTGGGCATCCGCATATAGACCATAAATTGTACTCTGTTTTAACAGATAATAGTTATTCTAGAAAAATGACAGGCAGTAAAAGCTATTTGGATTTGTGTATAGAAACTTTGACATCATAAACATTTTTAGAAATCACTTAAAGAATTCGCCTAGTAAGCTTTATTTACAAAATTGGCTTTTAAGCTAATAACCTGCAGTGATGCATTTACTAGATGGCTTTTCTCTGCAGAAAATGGGCATCGTAAACATCTGCCATGGTTTACTTTATTGCATCAGGAATCCATCTATGAAATTAGAGAGTAGAAAGTATTCAGACTAAGTTTGTTATGCGTGTCGATGTAAATTCCATTAAGGAGCAATACTTAGGGTGAAATGAAAATGGTAGTTTGCTCAGTGTCATGCCCAGGATTTTTTGAGTGGTGGGGTACTAGCATCAGTTTCCCCCAAATGACATGATTCTAAAAAAAAAGTACTCCTGAAATTTTTTGATAAAGCAAAACAAAAAAAGACTCACAAATGCACTGCAACTTTTCAAAGTTTTGTAATACATTTCCAAATTTTTTTTGTATATTTTCTTTAATTTTTTTTCTCTCCTCCCATTTTTACTCTCTTTTTTTAGTCCAGATCACGGAATAGGTATTTGTTTCCTTTGGCTTACTCACCAAACTGCCCCCGCCTTTGGCATGCTGCTGAGTGGAAGTAGAATTGATTTTTCTTAGTTGTCAGAGAAAAATAATAGTATCATTGCAGGGTATCAATGCTATTGAGTTAGCCCTTTAAACCCGACAAGCTGGTATTCTGGCTCACATGTACATTTGCCATGTACCTGATGAGCCGGTTTACCGGCATTTAGGTCATGTGTCAGAAACTTGATGTGTCTGTCAACAGACATGGGTAATTACAATTTTCAATGGTCTTGTTTATATCAGAAGACATCAATGAAGCTTCAAACTCATGGTCAATGGGTCATTTTGTTCTTATTTACTCGATAGAGATGAAAAATTTCTCATATTTTCATAAATTCGATCACCATTTTAAACAAATGTGGCTACGCCCATAGACTACAATGTAAATGTCACATATATATGTCGACATTATTCTTTTGTGAATGTGGTTATTAGAACAATTCAGACTACAATTAAATTAAAAATCAAAGTAAGTCTAGGGATATATTGTGTTTTTCCACATTCATATTGGCCCGGGTCAATGGTACGGGTACACATGGAATGGCCAGGGTTCAAAGGGTTAAAATGAATATGGTTACCTTGATACCTTGATATATAAAGATAAATTACCACTTAGTACTTGATGCAAGTACAAAGTGGTACTTGATTCAAGAGAAATTGTATAAAATACATGTGAAGTTAGGGTACACATTCTTGATTTTGTAAGATAAATATTACCAATCTG
>JXSR01S004413.1:140876-151821 GCA_000969725.1 Ophiothrix spiculata
AGCAAACTCCATCCATTATCCTGCCCACTTCTATTTACCGACTTTGATATTTCTCATAATGTCTTGGATTTGAGCTTGTTTCCTCACCCATACATTTTTCTGTTTTTATATGTGATCCCAAGCATATTTCTCTCATGTTTTGTTGTGCTGATTTTTCCATATTGGCACCAGCCCACCTGATTCTCTTCTTTATCCCATGTTCTTGACTCTTTCAGGCTAAATGTGAATGTCCAGCCCATATGAGCAGTAAATGCCAGCAACTTTATTGTCCATCCCAAACCATTTGCTGCTGGTTTAGGATGGACGATTACAAATATTTACCCCAGATAGATATAGACATTGACTTCATCAATTGTATTGCCTATAACAGTCACAGGTCCCTGAGTATCATGGGATTTAACAATACATTTTCAATACACACCATTTTCTGACACTTGCAAGGTCTTTAAGCACATTGCCCACTTCACTTAAATTGCTCACCCAAGACAACAATGGATCTGCAAACCTCAAGATCTTTATTGCATCACATTAAAACCTGCTTGGATATAATTATTAGACCTTCTACCCTCAGTGCAAGATTCTATAGTGGTGTGTGCAAAGAAGAGGGAGGATGGAGGGCTTGAACCCCCTCCCAGTCACAAGAAAAGTTGTTGGAAAAGAGGCAGTCAGTTTTCAAAAATGACAGGAAAAACTTTGATGCTTTTGAGATGTGGTTTAACAGACATCTTTTGCAACCAGCGTGGAAAGACAACTACTACTGGAAAGAAGATTTGACTTACACCTTAGATGTGGGATCATAAAAAGGAAGTACAGATATATTGGACACATTGGTATAAGGCTAAAAGGTCTTAAGCCTACTTTGTAAAGTTAAAAATTAAAAACTATATATATGTAGGTAAGAAACGATCTATGAACGTGACAGTGTAAGGTCCAACTACAAGTTGACAATAAAAACAACAACAATATATGTCATTTTACCCCGAACAACCATTCCAGGTGGCGGCATCGGCGAGAGGACAATGATAAGTATCTAAATATATTCACATCATAGTAACAAAAATCCATTAAGTCAATTATATCAGCTCCACAAATTTTGATTGAGAACTTTTGATGATTTTCAGTTCGGTACCAAACTGATATGAAAGCATAATCAACTTTAATACCATTAAGACTGACCTTTAACATTTTAAAAGATCCTACTAATGTTACCCTGTGTGCAAATATACCGAGATGGACACTGATTAACACTAAATATCGATTGTGATGTTCTGTTTACAGAAAGAGCCGTAAGGTGTTTTGCTTCATGGACCAACTAGTCATGCAGTCTTAGATGCTATGAAGGTATTAAAAGCCTATGGCAAAGAAGATGTTATCTTATTGGTGATGATTTCATTGGTATTCATTTAAACTAAGCCTTAAGGTACTGCATGCCATGAATATGTATGGTTACATGGAAGCTTATCAAAAGCAAGGCTGATCAAAACAGATTGACTTCAGGCAAGAAATGACGAAGGATATAGTTAAAGAAACAATAATTGGTCACACTTCAACTTTGAATGTGGTGTTTATTTTGTTTGTTTGTTTAAATTTTATTGCAAAAACAAAAGATAAAACAACATGTGTGCCTTGTTTATTTGATGTTGAATTGTCTTTTGTAGTTGGCGCAACATCACAACAATGTTGGTAGTTCATGAGTCTACAACAGTGGTGGGCAACCTACACTTTTTGTGCGGCCCGCCAAGCCCTCATAGGAAAAAAAAAATTGTACTATTTGAAAACGGTAATTCCAATTACAATAGTCATTGTGCGAATGTGTGTGGAATAAACTTGTCATCTCAGAAATCTGCATGGTCATTTAAATTTAGAATCGCTTATTTGATCACATTGATTGTTTTTTTAACATTCACAATGTCCACCCAAAATTAGCTAATGTATTGTCAAAAGAAATCGGATCTAGTGCCGTGTCCCATTAGTCACTAGTATTCTGTCAAAGCTCACAGGTTTTGGAAGTTTAGAGGGCCAAAAATCAAATTTTACGAGGCATAAAATTTTAATTTTAACTTAAAAGTAAGTATAGAAATAATTTTCAGCATGTTAATGAAATAAGATTTCTTTCCAGTTGTTTTGTAAAAGTCCATACTTCTGAACCATAAAGAAGTACTGGCTCGACCAATGTTTGGAAGATGTTTACTTTAAGATGTCAGGATAAGTCAGATTTCCTGATCTTTTGCAACTTGTTAATGATTTCCAAGTAAGTCCCTTTCTGACTTGAATGTCCTGGCGATGCCATCCATGCACCAAGATATTTTAAGTCATGTACTTTTTGAAGTTTGCTGTCATTGAGGGTAGTTATTTGTACATCAGATTACTGGTTGTAACTCATATACTGGGTTTTAAAAGTAACACACCTGCTTGGATATCAGACTTCTGCTTACCCATCTGGAGAGATAACCTTGGTCCTGGTGGTGTCATACATGTTGCTGATGGCTAAGACAATCGTCTTTGGAATGCTGTTGAATTCCAGTAACTTGCACATTTTGACTCTGAATGCTTTAAAGGCCTTACAGAAATCAACAAAGGTCAAGACTGCAGGTAGTTTCTGGACTTGAACCCCTTCTAGCAGACAACAAAAAGCCAGAATTTGACCAAACATTCCTCTATCTTGTCTGAAGCCATTTTGGTTGGACTTTAGAAGAGGATCGATATGGTGTCTCTAAAGCTACCCTCGCACGATAAAATATGCAGATGCATGGGTGCATCTTTGTTGATATTTGGTGAACAACTCTGAAGCATATTTGAATATGTAATTCCTATTTTTAATGGGTAAAAAGCCTTCTATTATTTTACTGAATGGCATTTATCTCTCTATGTAGTCTAATTGGTGCCTCAGTGTGTTTACCTTTGAGTGCATTAAACCTTTACTGTGTTTACATTTGAGTACAGTCAACTTTCAAAATCAGTTTGATATTGAATATAAAACAGAAAAGTAGAAACATTCGTTTTTTGAAACAATATCATTAGTGTTTACTTTGTAACAATATATAATAATCAAAAAGCCTAAATCACCTAATAGAACTGTATGCTACTCAGCTCTTCCATTTTATATTTTCCTTCAGAATGTGTTTACATCTAGGTCAACTGAGCTTTGCTAAAAATTTCTGTTGCTAGAAAATTTTCCACAAATTTAAATGCTGATATTTAGCCACTTTATGTCATAAGATCCTACACCATCTGTAACCCCCTCATTTCAATGTAAGCTACTAAGTTTTCTCTTTAGATTGGAATGTACGATCCTGACATTGCAAAAGATTGCTTTTTGTTCTTATCTGTAATAGGTAAAAAACCTTCTATTATTTTACTAAATGGTGTTTATCTCTGTATGCCATCAAGTTTCTAATTGATGCCTTAGTAACATCAAGTATTCTAATTGGTACCTTGGTAAATTTACCTTTGAGTACATTAAACCTTTTCTGTGTTTACATTTGAGTACAGTTAACTCTTATAATCAGTTCGATATTGAATATAAAACAGGAAAGTGGAAACATTGTTTTTTGCTGTCAGTGTTTATTTTTGTTACAATAATGGTTCACTTGATGGCTGTTGCATTATTTTTTATCTTTGATACCAGACCATCGTATATCTCGCATAGTATGAATTAGTTACATATGGAACATTTTTAAACAGATGCCTGCATATATTACAAAGTAAATCACACTATTATTATTCTTGAAATAGGAAAATATCCTCACTTCCTAACATTTGATGAATGATTATACTCAGTAATGGAAGCATTATGAAAGCATTTTAGCAATGTTTAGCACACTGATTTAAGATACCTCAAAGGTATGGGCAATGAAAATTCAGAAAACCTATTGTTGAATTAGGCATGTAGATACAATACCCTAACATATACATCATTTTTTATTTCTAAGCCAGTCAAGTTCAGGATATCCAAGCTACAAGAAACTATTAATGTTCTAGTAGAAAGGAAAACAGCCTTTAATCATATAGTTTGATTGATGTTATGATAAATAAACATAGTTTCAGTTATCAATAAACATTTTCTATGTTAGAAAAACTGTAAGGTATTAAGATACTGTTACTGGTAAGAAGATGTTATCAATAAGATCAAATTTCCATCAACCAAATGGTTGAAATGTGATTTGAATGATAAGTTAATAGAAATCAGAGAAGCAATATGGATTGAAGAAATAGTAAATGGTAATATCTACGATGCATTGAAGTCAAAGACATTACTCCTGTGGTCAATGACAGTAACATCTGAAGGCAGACATTTATGCATGGAACTGGTATATATGACTGGTTTACAGCTAGACAATTATGCATGGATTTGAGACTTGGGACAGACTAGAATATTTATTCATGGAATTAGGATATTGGGATAATTGAAAACATGATTTTGAAGGTAAATCTAAGACTGAAACATATGCCTATAATACAGCTTGTCCCAATATTAATGCAACGAGCAAATAAAAAATATTAAAAAATAGTTTCCGAAAGATTAAATCATAGAAAAACATGTTTTTCAAAAGTAAAGAAACTGCTCTACAACATGCCTTTTGTCCCTTTTCATTTTACCACACCAGTCCAAAGATATTTAAGAAAGCCCTTTAAATCAACTTTGGTCCGATTTGTAAATTTAAACTTCCAGCTAAAGAAATGCAAACTTGAAATGAAGAGAATTCTGCAAGCAACTGGAGCAGAATCAATCCAAACCAATCTTGTGGTATTTTAAGTTCATTTTTACCTTAAATATGTCAAAATTTTCAATTAAAGTATGGATCTTCCTGATACTCTCAAATTCCTTGACACTTGTTACTTCTGGTGCGACAATCAGGTAGTTTGGGATACAATTTCCATCAAAAGAGTAAAAAAAAAGGATTCTAATGAAAGGTGACAACAAATAATAAGTCTTTAACCAACATCATGGAAGAAAACTGAAGACAAATAGGAGTTTTAGGACCTTATGATTCATCTGGCCTGTCAAGGGGACGCAACAGGTTGACTAAACCAGACGCAACAACCTGCTTAATATCAGCAGATCATCATTAAATTGAATCATTATGTCATGAAATGGGTTCAAGGGATGCTTTTCCTAATCATGTGATGTTTTAGCAATTTCCATTCAACGTGTGCCCTATGACATCACCAGAGGTAAATCTTTACAGATTAACAAATCAGACCATCAAGATATTTCAGGTCTTTACAAAATGTGCAATTACTTTGGATTCAGATATGTAACGTTTGTTCACCATTTGGCTCTGTTCTGTCAAAATAAAATGTCAAAGTTTGTTGCAGTTTTATTGGGACACCCTGTATTCAGTCAATATTAAAGTAGACTTTTAACTTGTTTTGCTGCATCCCAAAGACATTACTCCTGTGGTCAATGACAGAAACATCTGAAGGCAGACATTTATGCATGGACCTTTGATATATGACTGATTTACAGACAATTATGAATGGATTTGAGACTTGTGACCAGTTTTATTGTGACCAGACTTTATTCATGGAATTGGAATATTGAGATATACATGATGTGAAGGTAAAAGTTGATGTTGTCCATTTATTTCCTTGAAAAAAACTAATGTTCACTGTATTTATTGGCCTGACACTTTTTACAAACAAGTCTGACTAACTTGTCCATATTTTTCAATTGAATGGCCATGGAGTCTCTGGAGGAACAAGGTACAAAAAGACACACCTTACCAGACAATTGCTAGAACTCATAATGAAAATAGGAGAGACACGATGTCACTGTTTTAAAAACATAATTACATTTTTATTAGAAACAATTTTTGTCTCGCCCTAAAAATTTCAGGAAGAGACATAGCGATCTGATTTTCTGTCCGCCGTCCAGTGTCCGCCATCCGCCGTCCGGAGTATATCTCAGAAAACGCATGCCCTACGTTAATGATATTTGGTGACTAGGTAGCAAATGGATCAAGCAACAGTTTCGGCGCAAAATATGCTAATTAAGTACCTAATTTGCATAATTTATGCATAAAATGGTTTAAATTGCATATTTTACAAACCGTGCACCCTACATTCATGAAATTTGTTGGGTAGGTGTGGATAGAGCTTCGCTTGTGCCAGCTGCAATTTGAGGGCAAAATATGCTAATTAAGTACCTAATTTGCATAATTTATGTATAAAATGTTGCTTATTTTTCAACTTTGTCCGATTTCAAAGATTAAGGTGTCAAATTGTTCGTCTTGGACCAGTGATCAAAAGTGTCAATGGTGACCCCGTCGTCCGACCTTTCTGTTGGGGTCAAGGCGTCAAATTGTACCCTTGGGATCCACCCAACAACTGAACGATTAAGTAGGCGGTCAATTTAGTAGGCGATTGATACGCAGGGCGAGACTACTGGTTCGCGAACCATCTTGTTTAAGTTCTTAAACAGAAAACATTTTCAACATATCTTTACTTGCTTTACATTCAATATTAAAGGTAAATTTGTTCCATGGGTGCTCTCAGGTATAATCCTACAAAATCTAGCAATTAAGACGTGGATAAAACTTCTACACACTAAAAACATTGCTTATAGCTTTGTAGATTTTAGTTAGACACCGCCTATTGTCTTAAGCTACTTCTGTGGCCCTGTTTAAATTATAGCACTTGTATTGAGATCAACATTGAGTTGAGAGGTGACAGGACTTAAAAAATGATTGAGATGTTTTGGATCAACATTGAATAGGGATGTGGGAGGAACTTCAAAAGTATTGAGATGTATGGAACACCTTTTTCCTTGATTTAAGATGTCTCATCTAGAATTCAACATTTCTTCTACACTAATTGAATTTGGGAAAGGCTATATGAATGACCAACTAATAACATAATCATATTCACCTGAAACTGTTGTTTGCTTTACTTAGATAGCTTTCACAGTTGTTTTGTTTATTTCAACATTTAATCTGGGTAAGGCAACTACAACACATTTAGGTTAATTCAAAATCAAATTTACTCATTTTGAAAAAGTTACAAGCAATAAAGAATAAGGTAATATTTTATGGTTTTGAACAACAAAAATCTAACTAAGGTCTGCTGGGTTTTTACATGGGGAAAGCTGTGGGGTAGCTTAATCAAAAAGGAGGAAGTGGTCACCCCTTGCCCCACTGGTTAAGGGGCTGAATCTAGGCTTTTCAATGTTATCTAGGCTTTTCTTTTCACTATCACTTCCAACTTTGAAACAGGGTTGAAGAAGGAAGGAAGATATGGCTCTTTTATCACAATCAATCACATCATTTGCTGTAATTGCTACTCTTGTAAGATATTGCATGGAGCCAAAAGATTTCATCCATGCCAGTGACTCTTTTCCTTGATAATGGGTTTGTGTCTTTTGAATTAATAATTGGCACTACATTCCAAATTGCTACCCTATTGCAGACAGTATTCCATGGCACACCTACAAGGTGTTATTCATTAGTGTTACATAAAAGCATGTTACAGGAAACAGCATGTTTACCTAATCAAACATTTACAATTCTCTGGGACAATGATTACATTCCCATACCAATGTAGTTGACAACAGTCAGTTTTCACACATGTGTATCTGTATGCTCTGGTCTCAATTTTGTATAGAACAGTAAAAGGAGTAACCTATATTCCATGTCGAATTGAATATTTCAGGGGTGCTCTGGCGAAATGAGCGGAATGTCACAAAATTAAAAATTTAATTTATTACATATTTTAATTCTATAGTTTCAGCTTTCAAATGATATATAATAATATGTCACACTTTCTTTCTTTGTTTTTCATCTGGAGATTGTAATTCAAGGATGTCTACTGAATACCTGGTAATTAAAATTTGCCGCAAATCAATTATTATAGTGTATGATAGAAAAATGTGATCAGTTTACCATGTATAATAGCACTTCCCAACATACTTGACCTTCAAAACTAGAGGCACAGTTTAATGCCTTTTAGGTCAAAAATGAAAATTGACTTTTTCACCAGTTTTTTACTTAAGAGGCCATTATTCAATATTCAAAATCTTTATTTCCGACTTTCCATTCATTTTGCTAGAGCACCCCACATTTACTGCTAGTGTTACAGCTCTATTAACAATTGTCTTAAAATCAAATATTGCAGGTAACATAAATAAATACCATTTACAAGTGAAGTTGATTGATATAAGGATAGGTTTCCAAAATTATTAAGCATATACTTTATAAATCTTGAATTATGCAACAAGCAGGTAATTAACACACATAAACCAATATGAGCATATGCGGAAATAAATTAATCTGTACTTTTCAAATCATAACAATGGACCCAATCATGTTGAATATTCAAATGAACTTATATTAAAGGTTTGTCCATGTAGTAGCATCAAAATTGACGAATAATAATACCAAAAATATTTATACGCAGTAATTTGACCTTAATCAATCCTAATAAATATTATCTAGTCTCTTACACAATACAAACCACCAATTCACAATGTTGTAGAATACAAGGGATATGATGTTGATCTTGTAACAAAGTCTAATTGCTTGTTGCATACTTCAAGGTTTATAGTATAGAGTAGGTTAATGCTGCTTTCATACTTATTGTCGCTTTGAAGCTTTGAAGCTCTGTCGCTTCCTTCCTTTAACACTTTTGTAGCTTTGCAGTTTTGTCGCTTTTCAGATTTGCCGCTTCATGTTGCTCTGAAAGTTAAAGTCATTTCAACTCAAAAATTCTTGTCGTGCGACAAAATTTTGCCGATATCGATTATCTCAGCGACATGTAGATTTGCCGCTACGACAACTGAAAGCGTCAAGTTTTAGCAAAAAATAAACGTCATGTAGCGACAAAGCTGCAAAACTACACAAGTATGGAAGCAGCATTAATCCTGGATGAGACAGCTGGGGTAGTCTCTTTTAAATTAATAATTATCACTACATACAAATTATTACCCTATTGCACATACATTTTTGTTGGAGGAATCCGGAGAATGTGTTATTCATTGCCTTACAATGTATTACATAAAAACATGTTACAAGAAACATCATGCTTGCCTAATCAAACATTGCACTTCGAGGTGTTATTCATTGAATGTTCATACATGAAAGTATGTTTCAAGAAACAACATGTTTTAATGATTAAACATTAAAAGCTCTTTGGGCAATCATTCCCATTCCTTGGTAGTTGACAGCTGTTATTTTTCATAGTTTAAATGTTTTGTATAACAACAGTATATGCATGCTATAAAAACAGGTTTTCTCTAACATTCTTTTAGCTTCTTGGAAATAAATAGAGGCTTTCATTAGAATTTCTGCCTTGGAGGAAACCCTTGACCTAGAATTGAAAAGGAGTTTTGCTACTTTCCCCCTTCTTGGTCTGAAGATTGAAAGGAAAGTAGCAATACGCTTTTTTCACTATCAGATCAAGGGTTTCCTCTAAATTAAGAATTTAAATGATAGCTCTAATGGCTATATTGCTATATTAGTTTTTTCCCCATTTAAAGGTAGGACTTTTAAGGGTGGAAGGAACAAGAAGGAGAAATATAGAAGAGAACAATAGAAAAACAATAATGGGATGACAAGCATATTTAAGTAGAGGAGTTTAGCAGAAGTAGAAGTGTCACTTGCAAGTATCTAAAACCTCATCAAGTTAGGACTGATTCTCAACTAGTGACACTTGTGCCAATCGTGCCCTTTGACTAGTATTGATTTGCACTTTAACACTCTTAAAAACAAAGAAATATATTAGAAATACACTGAGAAAAGGGCATATTTGGTGGTTTTCCCTACCCTACGATTTCCTAATTTATGTGGCACTTTGTAGAAATGAGTTGAAAAACACTTCTCTATACTGTTTAAATTTTTCTCTATCTATTGATGTTAGGATTGATTTTGTACTCATTTTAGTACAGGAAGAAACTGGCTCAGGTACAGTGAATTAAAAAGGTCATAATATAGCCATGTAGTATTGCTATACAATAAAAATTATATAAAGCATAAGAAAGGACATACAATTGTACGGGATGATTAAAAAATTGACCCAAACTGAAAATAATGGACACCAACAAGCACAACAATAAAAAAGAACAAATAGTCCATGCAGATAAATTATCAAAATCACTAAATATACAGTTTAGGAAGAAACTGACTTTAACAAAACAAGATGTAAAATAGTGACATTATGAAGCTTTATTTTTGAAGAAATGTTCATAGTACATCATAAAGGAAACTACATTTGATTTTTTGACCGAAAATTGTGGTGTATCACCTTTAAATGTTGTTTTTGACATAAAAAAACGCACTTGGAAAGTCAGGTCATAGAGAAGCATGCTATGCTAATATTCGTAACCTAAGAGGATACCAGACACCTTTTCAAATATTGGGATTCTGGGTAATTTCTATCAGTAACAAGTTTACTTTATCAGTTGTATATGACTTGTTGGACTATTAGGTTCACTTTCATTCCAATTTTGTTCAGTAACTTCCATGATTTTTGGGTATACAGATGGTTATTCATACATTAGCTGCACATGTAATTTCAGGTGCAATGTCATATGATAATTCACCGTTTCCGGTGTACCAAATGTTCCTGTGGTTTTCTGATCACCTGCAAAAATGTCGAAAAGGTATTAATATGATTTTTAGACCACATGTAGACAACATTCTGAGCTATATTTGCGCTAATTTTCAAGTAGCTACCTTTAACAGAACAAAAGTTATGATACAACAGGTAGAACTTTTTGAATGACCCTCGTACATAGCTTTACACATTTGTTTCGTAAGGCCCAAGGGTCTCACTCATCAGAAGCACATAGCAATATGAGGTAGAACAAAAGTATACACAATAGCCCAGTAATAATTTGTCACATGACAAGATGAAGAACAATAGAATTACAAAGTTTACATAATATCAAAACGTTTTTAAAGCTATGTAGTTGTATCGTTGAAATCTAAATTTGTAAAAATTAGTGTATCTT
>JXSR01S004413.1:152016-167641 GCA_000969725.1 Ophiothrix spiculata
TAAATGTGTACATGCAAGCCGGAAACTTTTGTTGACAAAACATGCATAATAGTGAGCTCGTACATAATTGTTTGAATAAAAGTCCACATGATCTGTAATCCCATGTTTCTGAATGGATATTGAAAATTTATATGTGCTTGTACCTGTACAGCTCCTTCATTAATATCATTTTCAAATGTCTACAAAAATTCATCGTCCTAGTGACTTCAAACATGAATTTTTTAAAAATAAAATTTTACTTTGTGTTTATGTTTTAAGGATGCGATATTGCTGAAAAATACAGATTTCTGAAAAAAATCAAAACATTTATGTCAATTTAATTTCACATGAGACTAATAGTATTGCCTTTTTAATCAATATGAACACAAGTGTTGGAAACATGATAGAAAGAGATTAACAAAAATGAAAAAGACAACTGTGCTCCAAAGCATCAAAAGTTTGCTTGCCACTTGATTTCTCTATCTAAAGAGGAATTTATTCATTTCATAAATTTATTCAAATTCTCATTGGCTTGAGCACACTCCACCATTATTTAAGAAGTTCAATACTTTGACCATTTATGATATCCATAAGTTGGCGCTTGGTTTGTTTATGTATAATTACTCTCATGACAACCTTCCTGATACTTTTTCAGATTATTTTGTATGCAACAGATCTATTCACAATTATCCTACTCATAATTCTTTACTATATCGTCCTTTTAATTTCAAATATGATCTTGCTGGAAACACAATCAGAAGACAGGGCCCTTTGCAATGGACTTTGATTGATAAAGAACTTCATAATGCCAAAACAAAACATATGTTTAAGAAAGGGCTAAAGTCATACTTATTGTCTCTGTATTAACCATTAATTGCTTTTGTCAGTATACATCATATATTTCCAGTTGATATCTTGTAATTTGAATTTATTTCCATCACATTAGCCAACGTCGTTGTGTTTGCACCTGTCTCGTCGTGTTTGTCTGCACATTATCCTGTCGTTTGTTTGTAGCCTGTTTTCATGTTTATTTACTTTTATATTTAAGACAGTATTTATATCTATGTAATATTAAGGTGACCAAGCTTAACAAGCTCTGCTCACATTTGGTTTTCCTACCAATGATATGTATTTATATATTTTCTTTATTATGTCTTATTTGGTGAAATAAAACTGAACTGATAAAAAAATATGAAATTTGAATGCACACAAAAAAAAAGCAGATGGTGAAAATACCCTTCATTAAAGTGCTTTGCAGTACACCAGTTGTCTGTTAATATCTTATCATGTCTGTAACTGAAGCACTTTAACTGTCCCAGTTTATTGTCCTATTTGATAACCCAATGAGCCTTGATGCACCTGTTGTTAACATCCACACTGGACAATCCATATCATGTGAGATTGAATAGCCAATCCTCCGGGCTATGTGTTCAATACAAATTCAATTTATATTGGCCTACATTTGGCAGTAGGAGTAAAAAAAGTCTTGTAACATGTTTGTTCCAAATATATATTCATCTTAAAAGCCATAAAAATATACAGGGTGTCCAAAAAGTTCCTTCACTACTTCAAATCAGAATAACTTAAAAACTGAGCTTGAGCAATTTTCATGATGCTAAACATAATGTTACAACTTTTACAAGAGATTTATAAAAATAACAATTTTAATACAATAATCTACAAATTGGAATGAATTGTGCTATTTTCTCATATTGTAGCAATTTAAACACACCCATGTTTCTATTTATTCCACAAATTCCTAAATAGGCATTAAGATCTAATTTTGATTTGATAAGTACTGTCCAATTGTGCACAAAACACCAAATACGTTGCCATCGCTGCAAGAATGTGATACACTAGCACTGTTATTCAAAGTGTTTCCTCAAGCACTGTTCTACTTTATGTACATGTTCTTTATCTAATTATAGAGTTTGTTGAAATTGATTATGTCATGTTAACGGTATGGTCTACTACTTGGCGAAGTAATTTTTCATATTGGGGATATAGGGTAAACTAAGTCTTCAGAATATCACAAAATCTATGAATTACGTATCTATTTGTGATTTGACTTTCTTTGTTCAGTTTACCCAAGTCGTTATCTGATTTCATTATTGATTTCAAAAAGGAAAGCTTACTTGAAATTGACTCTACAAGATAGCTTGCACAAAATGCTTCAAAGCTTCAAAAGTGTTTGTGCACGCTTAAATACGGGTAAAAACCTAATTATTATATCAAACAACCAAGACTCTTAAAAGATTAATGTTTTTTATAGGTGTTATTATGTATCCGATATAAAAAATCCATGTTTCCTCTGATATTCGACCTTCCATAACAATAAAAATGGCATATTTCTTGTACCATATACAAATACACCACACACACTTTTCGATATGTACCTATAAACTTTATTATTCAATGCCCGTTATCATCATGTAACCATAAAGAACATTTTCATTATAGTTTTCCAACAAATGTGCAGTTATGTAATTTATTTAAACACTGTTTTTGAATGTGCATAAAAAAACGTATACAGTATGAATGCAATAAATGTGCAGAAGAAAGTATACAGTATGAATACAACTGTTGATTTCTTAAGATCTCTATATATATATATATGCTGCATATATATATAATATAAAATCCGGGGGGGAAATTACGCAAATGATGAACGGTTCTGCGCAAACACTTTTGACCGCTGGTGTAAGCTCTATACCCATGTGAACATTTTCTTTGCTGTACAGTCTGCTCAAATCCAGACAAAGAGTATTAACCTACTTTGAGTATCTGTTTGATGTTTTCCCTTGTTGTTTCAAATCATAGAGATGTCATATTGATAAGTCAATATCCGGACTAACGAATCCCACTTCCTACACCTTATCAGTGTTTGTCAGGAAATGTGACAGAAATAAATCATAAATTCTCTTTTGATACTGTGCTACTGCTACAGAGATGGACACTATATAGCCACAAACAGATCTATGTTAAACCTTTGTCAAAATGATCTCAAATTGTAAAAATAACTCATGTTGTTTTCTTTCATTGTGAAAACACTCAGTACCACAGCCAGTCCCGCCTTAATTTTCCCTTTTTTTTTTGGGGGGGGGGGGAGAAGTTAATTTATGAAATGATTTGAATTAATCAAAGTTTCCAAGAGTGGATATTTTCTCCATAGAGTTGCATTGGAAGTTGTCATTTGTTTTCACTGCAATCATCAGGTCCCAATTTAACACCCGGATGTCCGCTCACAAGAATTGTTTGAATTTACCCAAACTTACTTACAATTTATTCAAGAAAGCAAATCCCTGTAAAACTTAGCGCAATACCCATGTGGTTGTGGTATTATTAATATCTACAAGCCAAGTAAAGAAGATTAACCCCTATACTACTAAATACGATGAGAAGCTCATACACATCACCTACAATTAAGGAAAAAAGTTGTTGGAACACTTGAGTCTTTTCAGGTCCATTCATATGGATTAAGGTGAAGGCAATAAAGAACTTTTCTCTTCTGACCACCCCCTTCCCCACCTCTGTTTCAATGTTGGATGTAAAGATGCTCCTTGTGTTTAGATCAACAATGTTTTGGGGAATGGGGAAAGCGTGCAAAATCAATGACATTGCAAAGATAATTGGGCCAAGGCTTTTTTTCCCTGATTGTAGCTCTATACCCATATGATTTCCTTTTCTTTAATGTCCAATCTGACCAAAGCTAAACAAAAAAAGGAGTGGATGTTAACCTACTTTTGACAATCTTTATTACTTTCTTTATAATGTTTTTATCTCATACTATTTTCTAAGAAGAGAGAGATCATAAATGAGGCCAATCTTGATCTCCAGACTTTATACTTCCATATGCACATGATGATTCACCTGTTGTTTCATAGAGTTTGAAACGAGATTAGATGTGTTACTTTTCAAGTTTAGGGACACTTTTTGTGCCTATTTGGCAGTTAAACACACACAACCACTGGATCTGGCTAGTTGCTATTGTTCTAACTGTCTAACTTGGTGAAAACCTTATTGAAATTGTGCAGTTGAAGACTGTTTACCCAAAATGATACCAGATCTCATTTATTGTCTCACAAAACTATTACAACAGGTGTATCTGCAACAAACTCCTTTAACAAAAAAATTAGTCAAACATTTGTGTCAACATTACTTGACATAATCTATCTGCAATCATACTTGAGATTTCAAATAACAATATTAATAAAATCATTCTCGATACAGATTATATCTACAAAACACTGTGGCTATTTAAAAAAATCAGCATTAAATGCTTCCAATTCACTCCTGCCTAGGGAGCCACCACAAAACACATTGCCACTGCCTCTATTGCACATTGCCATACCTTGTTGTTGTGTTTCCTTGTTAGCTTCATGTACACTACAGGGCATACAGTTGCCTACGAGTGAGGAATACTAAACGTGTCTACAATTTCAATTTGATCAATGAGATCCTGATTGTTTTTCATGGTGACATGAATTTAAAGATACAGTTGGATATGACAAGTACCTTGTGCTCATAAATAAATTGTCCTTAGTAAGTTACATTGTCTTTTTTATATATTTTTTTCTTTTTTCAAAGAATTAATGTATATTTTACTGCTTATATACTTATATAAGGATAAATATTAATAACAGTTTTGTCACTCAGAAAGTCAGTCTCCCATAACTGATATTATCTATTAATTTTGTTGAGCAAAGTGTTACCAGCCCTTGAATGATATGGTTGCAAGATCTTCAATTATTTGAAATATCAATGAAATAATATGAAAGTTATTGTAATGGGGAGAAATATCTGGTGTTGGCAAAAAAGGAGATTTCTCAAAGTTAACATTACCTAAAATATTAAATTGAGTGACACAAATATAAAAATCCACTATAATAGAATTTGTTTCCAAATGAAATTGTTGTGAAATATTTTAACAGTATGCAAGGGCTTGCAGATTTTGTCATTGTTAGCTGATGTTAACTAACAATGACTGGCGGACAATTCAAAACTACAATCTGCGGGTCTCTGTTGCTTGTTGTTACCCCTTAGTCCTCACAGTGTGAGACGGGCCTAAGATTTTGGACTGCATTTAGCTTGTGATTTTCTTTGATTTATGATCAGTGATGTTGAAATATTTCACAACAATTTCATTTGGAAACAAGCTTACATTAGGTAGAGCAAATACTAAGAAATCTGCATTGAAATTACAGGCAGCATTCTATTTACCAATTAATAACAGTTATGTTACAAGTTAAGTTTCATAAAAATATATTCATCATTCTAGCTGATTGTCAATATTCATGCGTCATTAATTTCAGTTTTCCTGTTTATTATACTGTGTGATGAAAGATGCATATGGTTTCATTATCAGGTTGTCTTTAACATTGAAATTAATCATTGCAATTTGTTGTTTATGATACAATAAACAACCAGTTAAGATTTATGAAATATGCAATTTGATTACATTTAGTTAATTTCTTGTCTAAGGCCAAACAAAAAGAACTCTGTCTCAGCTTACTTAAGGTCAAAACCCTAAACGCTATGCGGGGTTTTTTTTAATAAAAAAGGGCTACGCGAATGCGAAAATACCCCCTAATTTATTTATTTTTTCATTTTTAGGCCACTATTTTTTTTTTGCGGCCGTTTATTTAATTTTTTTTCCAGTAGTAGGAAAAAAGATGAAAAAAAAACATGAAAATCTCTCAAAAACCTTAAAAAAAAAAAGAAATGCGCTAAATTTGGATTTTTAAAAGCTATGCGTGCGGGAAGCTGAGACAGACTTTTTTTTTTCTTGGCCTAAAGTTAAATAAATAAAATCAATTTATTGTTTCCATTTGCACATGATCAGGGTTGAGAGTACAAGGCTGTATCTGCACAAAAACAACAACACAAAGCCGTATTTGCATGTGCAACAAAGGTACAAATATTTTGTTGTCAGTGCATATACGGCCTTGTGGCTCTCAACCCTTAATGTATTTCTTGGTGTTAAGGGGAGACGCGTAAACTAATCGGCAACAGCTTGCTGTTATCGGTGCTAAACGGCAAAGTCCAATTTTGATAATCCGGCAGGAATATATCTATTTGATATTTAAAAGTCATAGATATAAAGGATGAATCAAAATAAAATGTAATCTAATCAGTGATTTTATATAACCAGTTCCTTTTATTCTTTTTCAAAATTATTCCTGTATGAGATGTAATATTTCATTAGCTTTCATAGAAATTTATCCTGTTGAAATCGGACAAAACATTCTAAAGTTATAGTCATTTGAGTGGAGTTACCAAATTTTAACGGCAAACAAACTACACTATTTAAAACAACAAGGAAACAATAGGCTGTTGAATGTTGAAATATAAAGCTGTAGGGTGACTCTTGAGGTTATATTCAGATCTCTCAAGGACTCTTGAGGTTATATTCAGATCTCTCAAAAAAACCTCTTCTCTTTCGGCTGTTGTTTTATTGAATCATCGGGATCAGGACCTTCCAAACCATTTCTTGTCCCTGTTAAGAAGAGTTGCGTGGTCTTTAGCTCATAAACAATATTATATCTAGCTTGAGGTGATGGGACCTGGAACGGATCCATAAATAACAGACAAAACAGACAGCGATCTTTAACCGGACTATGTGTGTGATGATACCTAATTGCAACAAAGTGCCGGTTGCTACATTGTTGCACCATGCATACTTTAAAATCTCGATATAGTGCACCTCATGTTTTGCTCCTAAACATGTTCCTTACCACAATACCAAAAGGTCTACATCACTAATCAGATGGTAAAATGAAAGTTACATTCGTTATATATCAGAAACAGGCAATCAATTTCATATCTTATAAACCATATAAAAAATACAGGACAAAATGGCAACTGGGAAAAGGTGCACTATATTGAGATTTTAAAGTATTTGGTTGTCAAGATTGTGCACTGATATTTGAAATGACCATCAGTACTTTGATATGCATCATTAAATCTTCAGTTTCTCTGCAAAATGTGTGTCCGTTTAACATTTTGAATGTAGCGTTTAGCGTCAAATTCATCAATGCACTATTAATAAGATATTACCCACTGCTGTGCAGTAAAGAGTTTGTGTTGAAGCAAATTTCTTCGACATTAAAATTGGGTCCCTTTACTTAAACGGCTTTAACTTTTTAAGGCATTGGTCAATTTCAACAAACTAAAATTCTCATGAAAGCTGATTAAATTTGCTTTTTAGCAAGTATAATTTTCTCTCTCACTCCGGCAAGCCGCTCACAGCGGCTCACAAAAGCATGCACGATTTGCCGGAATTTCTACTTTGACGCAATTTTTTCGAATAGCTCTAAAACAAAAACTACAAGCCCAAATTGGTTGAAAATTCGCCAGTTAGCAGTTGAAACAAAGAGCTACATAAACAGGTTTCCTATAAAAAATTCCTCCCGTTGATTACACTTTAATTTGACTCACCCTGTAGTACACAGGCACAAACCCAAATGCGCTAATAAGATGAATTATCAATATGTTCGAGATTATTGGAGAAATAGACTGTTCCGATAAGTGCAGATATCTGAACCACATTGCCTATCAGTTTATGTATCTTCCCTAAATAATATACCAATTTAGACTGTAGACCTGTTTATTTCTTTGGGGAGATTCTACCACTGATCAATAAACAATGTTGTTGTGTTGCAACAACCATAAAGTCCCCATTAAATCAGCATCAGATTGATTATGTTTCATGATTTTTCTTGGAAAATTGCATTTTTGTAATAAAATAATAAGCAAAAGCAAAAGAACTGCAGAAAGTAACCACTTATTGACTACTTTACATTTCTATATAGCTTGAGGTGAGTCTGGTCTGTAGATTTGATCAGCTTTGGATAAGCTTCAAAGTATTATTATACATATGCGTGGCATACAATATCTTCAGTCTAAATATGCTAATGAAATCATCACCGATGAAGTTTCATTTAGCTCAAATTTTCAGTACCTGCGTAGCTAACATTAACAGCTGTCAAAAGGTTGCCATGTAGCAAAATACCTAAAGGCTTTGTATATAAACAGTGTCCAACGATAGTTAAAGTAACCAGTGTTAATCTAGGTATACACATGCACACAGTGTAATATAAGCAGGCAAACTATCTCTGTTGAAGTGGTGTTCTTTTACAATGTTACTGGTCTTAAGTTAAAATGTTGAATGTGCTTTAATTTCTTGGGCAAAGATCTGGAAACCATCAATGTTAAAACAAATCAATTAGTGTTATTAGTAGGGATGACCATGAAAATTCAAAGTTAGGTATACCTTTTCAAATCCTGAGCTATTATTTTGCCTGTAAGAATACAAGAAAAATGATGCTTGAATCAATAAAATCCGTTACTTGGTTGCTGAGTTATGGCATTTTAACTGCACAGAATTTGAAAAGGCAGATTGGACAACTTTTATAAGACTAAGTAATTAAGCCATAAATCACAAAAACTCTGCTTTTTTAGTATTTATTAACATTCTTTGAAAAATCAATACTTCAGTATCAATGCATTTTCATTGAAAACTAATTACACTAAAACAAATCCATCAACTTCTGGAGGATCAAAAACTTTTATTTTAAAAATATTGGACGTTAAAAATGGCTTTTTTGCCCATCTTTGCTGTTAGAAAAAACATAACGGCAAAAATGGAATGAAAATCAGAACAGATTTTTCCAAAAAAAATGTCCCATCAAAATTTGTCAGATGCTTAGTTGTGTGCTGAAACGCATAGAAAACAATTTTGTAGTACACACCAAAAAATTGCAAGGTTTGCGAATTCGGCACCCTAAGAGGATAAAGAACAACTGAGACTTGGAGCAAGTCTATGCTCATACGGGCTGGACAATCACATTTTACCAAAATAGATGTAAGAAATTTATTCAAAGTTGTATAGCAAAAAATATGACAGTCCTTTCTTTTGGTATTTTAGACCTTTAGTCAAATCATGCATGCGTTTACTAAATTGTCTAGTATTGTGAGTTCTTCTGCCAATTGAGCTGTCATCTATGGTGTTGATTTTTGCTAGAGAATTTGGGGATGGGGTTATATTTGGCAAATATGCACTGGTAAATGACGACTGATTTCGCTGAAATTTAACATGAATACTTTTTAATATATGAATGAAAATGTGTAAAACTTATATTTACCTAGCTGGAATATTACTGCTAAAATATTCTTCTTGAACTTGGGAAATGGTGTTAATTTGAAGGATTTTCTGTTCAGCTAATTTAAAGTAGAACTATAATAGCTACATCTTAGTAAGTCAAACAAGGTATTGGGAGGGCGTTACAGGGGAACTATGGAAAATTTCAGAAATTTTGGTTATCATTTACCACTGCATTATTGGGAATATTTATATACATTTTTATCAGTTGAATACAAAATGCTATTACTCAGTGGTTGAATTGTGTGTGGTGAACCCTGATCCACATCCAAGAAAATAACTTAGTCTGTGCATGCAATGCCCCATTGACATAGTATGGTACTCAGAAATGCATAGTAATTACAAAAGTTGTCCAAATGGAAAGATGAATGGATTGGACATCCAATAATATCAGAAGAGATTTAAAACTTTGCTTCAACACTTACTTTTTTTATCCGAGTAGAGGTATTATGTTTCGCTTGTACATCAATGTGTGATAGAGTTCCGAGGCCAAAAAAAAAAATATTTTGAAAATTTTCCGCCTGCCTGCTCCACCTCAGAAAAAGTTATGGAGAACAACCAAACGATTAATTTTTGTTTTGGCCCAATTTTATTATCAAGTAGGGTTACATCACACAGCATTTTATGATTTTGTAAATATATATAGATGGTGGAATCTCAAAACTGAACTCAAATATTGATTCTGAGTTTGGAGGTTCTACTCTGTGTCATATTATTAATGGAAGTTAATCAGGATAAAGTTATTTAATATACAATACTGTATAAGTGGTGTCTTTCATTCTACATTTGTTTTCGCATTTTTTGCGCTGAATCCAGCTGGCGCAAAAATCAATGTAGTGCAAAAATGGTATAAAATGGTATTAAAACGTAGAAAGGTTTTTAAAATTAGCTGTCACAAAAAATCATTGAGTGGGAAAATATTCATGTTTACAACATTGCCTCACAAAAAGCATTATATTACCAGTTCTAAACATGAGGGAAATCATCAGAGTCAATCCAATTGAACATTGTAAATCCTCAAGGTACAAAATAAGAATGTAAACAATTTCCCACAAGGTCAATCTTTATTTCCATAAAAGAAAACAATAAAAACAACAATAAATAAAATGGAGGGGTATACTGGAAGGCCCAAAAGGCTTGTAAATAGCCTACCCCTTGGAACTAAAATACAAAAGAGACACCTAAATTTCATCTTGGAAAATCACTTTATTAATTTGGTGTTTCAAATCATGGAAAACTTGCCACCTTACTTTTGACCTAGTTTTAGCTAATAACACACCCCCACCCTCAAGTAACCACCATTTCCTGTAGCAATTGAACATGAGAAAATGTCAAGGTAGAAATTTAGTGCAAGTAACTAGTCCTATCCCCTCAACTATAAATATAATCATCTGTCTATTGTTAGACCTGTAAATTTATTGAGTTGCAAGATTCTGAACTAGTACATCTTTGAACATTGCCTGTCGCCATGGATGTATGAACGTCATGGCAGAAGAATAACAAATTCATAGTTACTTGTTTGTCCGTAACATCATGTTACATCTCAGCTTTAGGGAATAATTTTCTTATGAAACAATACTTCATTTACATGATAAACCTTCTGAAGGCACTATTGTTGGACTTTTCATCTATCAGTAAACAGGTTGAACCATTTTTGTGAGGCAAAT
Source organism: Ophiothrix spiculata (assembly GCA_000969725.1). Lineage (NCBI taxonomy): Eukaryota > Metazoa > Echinodermata > Ophiuroidea > Amphilepidida > Ophiotrichidae > Ophiothrix > Ophiothrix spiculata. Next base: position 162,823 of record JXSR01S004413.1, read on the forward strand.
GTTTAACTTAAATTGTGTAAACATATTCACATTCACCAGGGGTTATACCAGTAGTTTTTAAATGTCCCCAATGTATTATTGACCACATACATGAAGAAAATACACAACATCTTTTGAACCCATGGAAAAAAGATGAATTGTACATTTTCTTAAATCTGACACCTGGTAATACAAACACATTTCTGTTGAGCAGCCTGCATCCTAATATGCTAGTTAACTTTCACCAAGTACACAGTGAGACGTATTGATTCAAATTGAGATTTACATAAGAGTAGACATATATTGATATTACGTGACTTGTCTTATACCTTCTTGTGACAAACTGCAGAATTCAGAGTGTGTCCATGTCTGAATGGTCTGCTGTACCAACAGCTCCAGGAAATGCTTGTATCTTACTATGAAATGGAATACTTCAATAACATATATGTTTGTTCATCTCTATACAGCCATAAATGCAACAGACTTCATTTTTTGCTAGAGATAAAAATACATGCCAAGGTCAACATTTGCTGAAGTCAATCTTTATGGCAGTTTTGCAATCGGTATGCATACTTCAAAACACCTGCAAAGTTTCATTTCAAAATTTGTTAAGATTTTTATGTTTCGATTATCTTTTGTTTCATATTTTATTTGATTGTTTTGTATGTTTTTATGAAAAAATAAAATGAACAGTAGCTCATAAACTGGTAATCCATTTTGATAGTATTTCCAATGATCCGAAAGTGGTCTATAGCGCTAGTGTTGTACCGGTACACGAACGCAAGATTTGTGTTCCGTAAGAAATAAAATGTCATTTTATCAACAACAAAATTACGCTTCGATCGAGAAAAATGATCTTGTTTTGTGTATGTTATTATTGTCACTAGATGGCGATGTTCGTATTTTCATAAACTACTAACTTCACACTTACACATGCGCAGTTCATAACAAGATCAAATCACTGAGTCACGCGATCTTTTCCCACTGGTACTAGTAGCATTGCATTGGAGCAACGTAAAACTGGGAACCTAAATGAAAGTGCTGTTTACTTCCGGGTTTTTATTTGCGTAAAAAACATGAAACAGGCCGCGGGAAAAAAAAAGCAACATTTTATCTTGATTTTATTGCAATAATCTTAACTTTTCCTTCATTTTAAAATATTTTTGGTTGCAACAATGTATTAGTAAAAGTTTTGGTCTATAACAGTTCGTATTATAGTAATGCAGTAACAAATTCTCCATCATGTAAAAATTGAACCGTGTACATGAAACACGACCAACAAGCTTAGCTAGTGGACAAAAAGAACACAGCGCAACATCGAGCTAAGTCCGAGTGCGACACACGAATTTCACAATGAATATAATGAAATTAAAGGACACCGTCATTATTTTAAAAACATTTCTTACGGACTAGTGGTTTGGTAAGTCTGAAAATCTGTATCAAATTGTCAAAAAATGACAGCATTACAAGTTGCCATATTCGGCAGTCTAATACACATGACATACTACATGCAATGAAACACAAATTTTGCGTACGTGAACGGCACTCTCATATTTCGGGATTATTTTCGGGAATCCCGAGTCCCGCCCGAAAAACCAACTCGAGTCCCAGGAGCAATAATTCTTGAAACTCCCAACGTTAGTATCTGACGTTGTAACCAAAAGTGTTGATTTGTAATGAGCAAGCATGCAAATAAGGTAACAAATTGACATCCAAAGGTCTGGAAGTAATAAGTATTCTCTGAGAGGTCAAATGAATAAACCATAATCTTTACCAATGTTTGATACTGTAGTATCTAAGTGGTGGCCTATCTTGGCCCTCTGTGAATCTACAAGTTTGAGGGACCATGCAAGCGAGGTAAGAACTAATCCAAATATCAGGAAGAAATGATTATTCTCTTGTTGTTTTCAGTCTAATGCATTGCCTAGAATCCTTGACAGTGTTTGAAACCTTAGTATAAATGAAGTAGTATCTTACCTTTTCCTTCTGGGAGTCAAGAAGTGGTGAATTTTAAAGAACAACCATGCAAATGAGGTAACAAAGGAAGAAAAATCCAAACATCAGGAATAAAATAATAAGTTTTTGTGGCATTATTTTCCTCTAATCTGGTTTATTATTTATCAAGCAGCAAGCGGGATTAACAAAGTGGAATTGAAGATTTACTGAAACCATTATTTCCCATCCATTAATTGTATGTGAAATGAATTTGAAAGTAAGTTAGAAGGTTGATACAGGCATGAGATTTTCCAGCTTTTCAGCTGGTTCCATTTTATGTCAAAATTTCCACAATTTTATTTATTTTCAGCCCATTATTTTAACAATTTCACATGCTTTTCCAGTGTTTCCATCTTTTTTCAGAAAGATGCAATCTCACGCCTATTAATATTTTGATAGCCTTTCCTAAAATGTGATAAAATCAGCAAGTATAGAAAGGTTGAATCCTGGATGTGACATTAGGCTGGTAAGTCTCTTTCAAATTAATAATGGTCACTTCTCCCTCCACAACAACTGAGAAAAGAAACTAAGGTGCTATCTGTTGCGTGCACACAGTGTGACAAGAAAGTATACAGGAAACAGCATGTTTGCCTAATCAAACATTTAAAGTTACCCATGGGCCATGATTACATTCCCATGAATAGGTAGCTGACAGTTTTCACACATGTGGGACCACAACACAAAATAAACTGACGTTCGCAATTTAGTATTTCTAAAATAAGGAAAAAAATTGACTGCCCTAAAGTTGAACCCTCAAACATATGGAAGGGCTATATATGTTTGGTCAATATTTTGTCATAATTATAAAATTTAGATTTTTTGAAGTTGTTCTGATGCCATTTTTAATCTCTAGAGTGCTTTGGTAAAATTTTAGAGGCTTTCCTACCACGTGTAGGGAATTCTGGTACTTCTTATTTGGCTGTTAGTAATATTGGACATCAATACTTTCAACATCCCGTATCTCAAAAAATTTGCCTTCATGTTGTACTTTTTCCATCATATGGGGTGAAAGGCAGGAAATGATAAATTTAAAACAATGCATCAGCACTCATATTTTTTGGTCGAATAATTTCAGAGAAACCCTTCTCCGCCCTCAGCGAATGGTATCTGAGTTGTGTCTGACGTCTGATTTCCTGTTCTGGATGTTGGTGGTGTCCTTGATATTGATAACAGGAAATCATAAATCTTTGGAAGTTCACGGCCTCCATCCCTATTAAGGGTGGGATGAGGCAGCTTGAACGGCTATTTACACATGTCAACAAATTTGCTTTATACTGATTAGGTTTTAGGAATGGGAACCAAAACCTATTTCCATTTAAAGAAAACCCTTCAATTGTAACATTTAATAAGTGTTATGATATTTGGCCAATATTTTTGTAAATTACCTAAAAAATCAAGAGTTTTTGAAATTCATGTCAAGAGGGAATGTGCTATGACTATCAAATTTTAGGGGCTGGTGAAGGATTATAATAGCTAAATTGTCTCGTTTGCTCTTTGCCATTAAGTGTTTTATTATTAAGAAAAATAATTTGTTAGTTGCCTACAAGAGATTGTTGCAAATTTGATAAGCTTTCATTTGACACCTTGTTTGTTAAAATTGAAGCATGGGAAGTATGAATGAAAATTCTGAGAAATCTGGCTATTCAGTGTTTCTAGAAATTAACATAATAAAATTCAGGACGTAGAAACATTAAAGTCTCCCATTCATTAACGATGAAAGAAATTTCTTCAACACAAAATTTATGACAATCTATGATAAGTTTGCAATGAAATAAAACAAAAATTAGTTTCATTTGTGAACCACTGCCATATAAATAATTCTTTTGTAAATAGTATTTTTTTCAGAAATTTGACAAATTTTGTGGAATTTTCATATTGTCCAAATTTGCTGTGTACAAAGTCTATGGAAAATTGGAAAATAAACAAGCTTAACTCAAAAACTGAAAAAAATCCAAATTTGGAATACAAGTTTTTTCATCATTCTGCACATTCTGTGAAACTTCGAACAAATTCTGTGCAGGACACCGTAGCCGTTAAAGCTACCTTAAGAAAAGGCACTGTTGAAGAAACCAGTTGCTTAATTTTGACTTTTTTGGTGTTTTTAGGATGCCATTTTGTACAATAGGTCAATGGGAAGCTAATATGTGGTGTGTCACCATGTGTGTCCCCTATATGTGACCAATCATTTCAAACTAAATGTCAATGCAGTCTCTTGTCATTTCCAGTTTTTAAAATGTTTACAAAGACCATGTTATACACAAATCCGCTGAGCGATTACTGTGTTTGGCCCTCTATTGAGAGAACCACAATTTTCACTTCCCGGAACATTTGAATGAGACAAGTAATACATACTTGACAGCATGCATTGTGCTTTATGAGATGTATCTAATTCACTGGTCGATAAGTACCCCTGATCTTGGGACACCACATTTCGTCATTAGGGACACCTCAGTAATAGTTCTGTTGAATAGATGTGGTGGCATTTCATGAGGTGGGTCAAAAATGTGTTACATGGTCAAAATGGTCAAAAAAAACATTTTTTGATATGACATAAAATAATTTATTTCTTCCACACATGCACATTACAGTAACTAACATATCAAAAAATAGTACAGTAATCTGTTAATAAGACATTGTGGAGGAGGACTGGGATATAAGCATTAAGCCTGTCGAGTCCCAGCAGCAAATTACTTAAATAGAATATAAACAAAATTGAAAAAGCATACCATCCTCCCATTCCACAATGCGATGGCCACAGAGCAAAAAGGAAGAATGGTATGGTTTACTAATTAATGGTTAATTACTCCATAGACGGCTATGCAAACTGTAATTTTCAAACACGTTT